>VYZW01043765.1:389707-434217 GCA_013401315.1 Balaeniceps rex
AAAAAAAAAAAAAGGATAAAGT
Organism: Balaeniceps rex; assembly: GCA_013401315.1. Taxonomy (NCBI): domain Eukaryota; kingdom Metazoa; phylum Chordata; class Aves; order Pelecaniformes; family Balaenicipitidae; genus Balaeniceps; species Balaeniceps rex. The sequence continues at coordinate 389,730 of VYZW01043765.1, forward strand.
GATGGGGATTGGAAGAGAAAGATGCATTATTCATACAGCCCACGAGGGTCTGCGTTAATGGCATCACCTCCAGGTGATCCGAGATCATCAGAGCACCAGGGCATGCAGCACGACAGACACCTCTGCCCAGCGCGGTAGAGAGGAGAGGGAAGAGCCAGGCTGCAAAAGGAGTGGGATAAAGAAATGAGACTACAGAGCCTTCGGATGAGTCAACGGTGCTGCCGCACCTGGATCACCATGTGCCATACCGGTCGCCCTCGGGTCCATCCCGTGCTCCCCAGGGCTCAGTCACCCTTGTCCCCACCCATGGGATTTTTTTTATATATATATATATATATAAAAATATATATATATGTGTGTGTGTGTGTATATATATATATACACACTTAAGTGTCCCTGGGACACTTAACTTCACTATACAGTTTCCAGAAGGGTGGCCACTTACAGAGAAGAAAAGGAGTTTAATGAATTAAAGTGCACTTTAAGGGAAAACTAACTGAAAGTCCCATATTAATCGGGCAAAACTGAGAACCCAACCCTGCCACTGTTTTGATTATGAACTGCAGTTTCTAGGCACATGTAAATTAATAACTACCTCCTCCTGAAGTGACCTGCTGAGAGCAAAGTGCTCGGTCACCTAACGCCTGTCAAAGCTCTATTTCCATGGGGGAAGGCATCAAGGTTTACCTCTCTTTTTCCTTTCCTAGAGCTTTCACTGCCTTAATTGGCCCCAATTTGCCTTGTGGCCACCCTAAAGCAGTGCCAGCTCAGGGATGCTGCTCTTGGGGACACAACGTGCACGCTCAGCATCCCCCAGGCCAGCTCAGCTGCAAAGCCCACATCGACCGGCAAAGAGTCTCCTGGCTGCACGGGTAACGCTGAACGTGCCGGGCGCAGAGAGACAGCGCAGCCGGAGGGGGCCGGGAGCAGGCGTGCCCCAAGGGACAGCCCGCAGCCCCGTCCCGAGAACGGGCTTTGTGCGGGTTTGCACCCAGCTGCAGTCAGAGCTCTCCCGGAGTACTTTGGGGGGCTCCCAGGCTGTTTCACGCCATCACATTGAGCATCGTGCTGCCAAGAGGAGTCTCTGGCACACGGAGATCTTCCAGCTTCTCGTGTGCACTTAAAATACCATTTGATTTAAAAATAAATAAATAAATAAATAAATTTTGAAATTGCGTTTTGTGGGACTGGGAGTTTTCAAGAGCAGGAAAAGCAGCAGAAGCGATGCTCGCCCCGACCTGTGCCGCCTAGCCAAAACCACTTCGGCTATGTCTGCTCATGCCCTTGTCTTCAGAGGGCGTTGCTTCCATTTGCTTGGTTCACACAGCAAAGTCAAAGATGGGGAGGAAAAAGCGCCATTTCCTCAATCCCCACCCTGGAGACAAGCGCCACGCGAAGAGGTGATGAGGAAAGGCGACGCTATTTGCGGATATACAAGAAGTATCCAGAAGCAGAAAAATGCCATCCGGGGAAGTCAAACGCGTTGAGGTTTCTCCTCCTCGCCCACCAAGGAGGGTTTTGATGCAGGGAGGGCTGCCCTGGCAGAGGCAGCAAGACCCACCATACAGGCGATGTGGTCCATCCTCCGCCTTTGGCGGCTGCCCGAGGCGATGGCCCCCCAGTTCAGCGCTCTCCCTGCCCCGGTGCAAAGGGAAGCTGTCTGGGTTCACGCCGAGGAATTCCTGTTTTCCTGTTCCTCCCAGTTTTCCTCTCCAGCTCAGAGTTACATTTGTTATACTCTGTATCCCATCACTTAATGTATGCAAATTATGTTAAATATTTCATTCATTAAATGGCCCAGGTTATTACTGAATTGTACCTTAAGCTGTTCAGAAAGTTAATTCTTCTTGCACTTACTTGGTAATGTGAAATAACCGACTTAAATGAATATTTTACAGTTTGTGCTAGACAGAACATTTATTAAAAATTCTACCCCTTTCAGAGTTATTCTTTTAAGCAGGCTTCAGTGCATGATGTGACTTAAATTATCGAGAGGAAATGACTTTTTTTTTTTTTTTTAAAAAAAAAAAAGTTTGTTTCCCTCCCAGTACGGAAGAGCCCAGCCACCTGCCGAGGACCCAAACATAAATCTGCTGGGAGAGAAGGGCAGTTAGAAAGCTATTTTCTAAAAAGCTAAGGGAAGGGAGGAAAGCAGCAGAAGAATTTGAGAGGTTTTTTGTGCTCCTGTAACTCACAGATAGCTTTGCTGTTTGAAATGAAATAGCTCCCGCAATAGCCCATAACGTGCCACGAGTCCTTCGGGAGTTTAATAAGAGTAATTTGAAGTGACGGGCTCCGGTGCCCGCGCATCGCCCCCTCCCGCGCACGCCGCTGCCATCCCTACGCAAGCAAGGCGAAAGGCGGGGGGAAGGTGCAATTACAGGGGCGGCTCCAGCTATTTCCAGCCTCACCGAGAGCCAAGGCAGCAGCGTCCTCGCCAGCGATGACAAGGTCGTTATTATTTCTAATTAAGGGAACAGGTCCTGGCTAACACACCAGCACAGTCTGGCAGCTCCTAGCCCAATGGACCATCACGCAGATCACCTTCCTCGTGGGTTAAGGCAGGATAAAACACACGCTAATGTACGCCCAAAGGACAGCGTCGCACAAGCAGCAGCCCGAGAGGCGACGCCGGCGTCCTCCGCGGTCCTCCACGCCGCTGCCTCCTCCCACCGCATCTCCCGATGACTTTCCCGTTTGTGTGCCATAGGCAGCTCCCGGGGAAAACCCACCAGGCTCCAACCTGCCTCTTAACCACCGCACAGCAGCCACATCTCTATGAACTTCCAGGCTTAGAGGAGATACAGCCGGTTAAAAATAATTATCGCTGGAACGGCAGCACGGGCATCTAAATAAGTCCCTGGCCAGTGACCCAGGAAAAGGCAGCTCCCCCCAGCACAAGCGCATCCCATGGGATGGAGGTTTACAGCCTCGGCCGTGAGCAGCAGCAGAGCAGGCGCCCTGTAACCGCAACGTCTCATCAATCTCGGCTGGGAAAAACCTTTCCATTTCCAATGGAAATATGCAAACCAGGCTCCGCACTGTAAATCTTCCTTTCCGGCGCTAAGGAGATAAGTAGGACCTATTAACCTCCCATGTTATTTCCAACTTCATTATTGGAGCTGACACGACAAGAGCGCACAGTGACGGCTCTTTTTGGCAGAGTGCATGTAAATCGCTTTCTCAAAGGAAATTACTTCTCCGGGCTGATTGTTATTAATCTAAATTCTCCCTTAGTCAAATTGTTGCCCATAATAAATATGGAACAGGTTGTTATGCTCATCTCCGAGGGCATCTCAAACCAGCTGCAGGTTTCCCCCTCCCCATTTCAAACCTCTTGAGGAGCTGCTCTACGAGAGCATCCTTCACCTGAGGATGGGGACCATCCACCCCGACGTCGCCCTGTGCTGGAGAACCCCGTGATTTCATCATGAAAACGTATTTTCACGCTGCCGGCGTGGAGTGCTCCAGCCGCAAAACTGGGAGCGGGAGCAAGCCGAGGCACGTCCCTGACCTGCAACGTGACGTGGTGGCCTTTGAGGGCCAACACCTTCCACGGCTGGTGCATCATTTGCGTCAGCTTCAGCACCGTTAAAGCAGCAAAACTTCCAAGGTTTAAAAGTTTATGCTCTTTCCCAGCAGATATAGACTGGCATCCCCCTCGTACAACTAAAAAAAACCCCGAGTTTAAGCAATTACAGATCAAAAAACCCCATAAAAACCAGACCAAAACCCAATCTGAACTTTGCCAAAGATGCAGCTAGAAAACAGAAATTTCACATCTTAAATTCTTGGAGGAATTATAAATGAAAGGGAATTTTATTTGCACGGTATTCCTTCGTTTTATTGAGAACCAGCTTATCAGCAGTAAAGATTTTGACTAAAAATACTCACAGAACACCTATTTCTTTTCTCTCCCTTCCATAAAAAAAGCACGCAATCCCTTCTGCTTAAATACGAGCACACCGCAGGGCGAGGGCACAGACCTCCGGCACACACCGAGGTGCGGAGCGGATTCGCAGCGTTATAAATCCAGTGGTACAGAAAGCCCTTCTCCTCATTTGTTAGCCAGCCGAGTGTGAAAACGTTAATGAAGGCAGCTATAATAATCTACGGGAATTTCACGATTAGGATTTCGTTCACGTCCGACAGCCCCTGCTCACACGCAGCCCATTGTGCTTCAACCCTTCCACCCAACAGCAGCCCTAATTGCCATGCTCCGTCCAGCCACCCTCACCCGGCGGCCCTGATGGGGCAATTACTGTCACTCGCTTAACTCGAACTTTTATTACATGTATTCCTAAAGGAAAATAAACGTAGAGAGGTTTTAAGTGTGTATCTACTCCCCTACATGAGTATTTTTTAAATATAGCATGCTGACAAAGAGCCCTGACGTCAGGTGATACCACAGCACCTTCTTTTATTGAAAAAAAAAAAAAATCTAAATTTTACAGGTGGTTCATGAAAGCCCCGACTCGTGGGAAACCGGCGTCTCCCCGCCATTCAGCAAGCCGAGCCCTTAAAGCTCGTCCGGGTGCTGAGAGCACCGGGCGCCCACCAAGGGAGATAAGGAGCTACCGACACAGAGCGGCGTGCCGCGGAAGCCAAACCACACAGGTCAACTCTCAAACTGGAAGAGCAGAGATTTTTCTTAAGTCTTCAGCTTGTCACCAAGATTATCTTGATGCCCTTCCATCCTCCGACGTCCCAGACCAGTCGTCGGTCACCTGGAAGCGGCTGGCATATTTATTAGTGCTCATTGCAGCACAGTTGCGTTTTTATGGGGATGCAGGCGCAGGCACGTGCCCCCCGGCTCCTCACACAGAAATCTGTTCTCGGGGATTCGTTTCCGAGTCAGGAGACGGATCGATCCTGCGTTCCCCAAACACCTCCCGCGCTCACATCCCCGGCACCTGCACCCCACGGCACGCCCAGCAGGTAAGCCGTGTACCGCAGAGGTGCCGGACCCTTCCAGCCGCGGCTGGGCACCAACATTTTCGGAGGGCTGCCCAGAGACTTCCAGCTCTCCTCCTCTGTTAGAGCCACTGATTTATCGCTGTGCATAGCGCTTCGTTAGGGCTGTCCTTCCCTTGCGTCTACTTTAAACTTAGAGTAAATAAATGCATTTTGCAGAGTCACGGTGGCCACTGTCAAGGTGTCCATTGACACGCTCGGCATTTGGGCAGCGCTTGCCGTGAGGTCATGCCAAGCTTTGGGTTGGACACACAACTGGAACGCAAAGTCTCTGCCCACCCCGAGCCAGGAGAGTGGTCTGCCCTGGCAAAGGCAGCCCTGGAACTGCGGGCGCTGGAGGCTTGGCGTTACCGTAGGAAGCAGGAGAGCATCGGCAGCACCGAGCCATCTCTGGCATGACAGGACAACGCTCGGCACCGCTGCCGGCAGATGGGCTGGAGGCTGAAGGTACCAGGAAAGCGTTGTGCGGTTGGAGGCACCAGCAAGAGACGCTTCCACGCTTGGAGCAGGAGGCTTGAAACATCACAGGCTCCTGCCGGAGCTCCCCAAAGCGACCCTGCAGCATTTTGCCATCCTTTTTTCCATCTGTTTTTTGCACAACTCCTTTTCCCACGGAGCCCAATCGCCATTGAGGCGTCACTGGTTCTCAAACGTGCTGTTCTCAAGCCACGAGCACCATGAAGGTGTGGTCGGGAGCTGCTGAGCAGCACGGAGCCTGCCGCAGGACGAGGGTGCTGCCCCAGCGCAATCTGCAGCCAAAGCAGGAACGGCTCACGGCAGGAGACGGGAGAGGACCGGCGGCGGCGGCAGCAGCAATCTGTCAGCGGCAGCCCCCGACAGGAGATGTGCATCTCTCTTTTGGCAGAGAAGCGAGAGACAGAAAATGCACGATAAAACGAAGGCATGCTCACAAAAAACTACTTCCCTACCACAGCCGCGTGATTTTTAATTTTCCTCTAATTTCAGGACTGCAGCACTGATATAAAAATCCCTATAAGTGTTTTAGGGAGATGGTAATGGTCCTATACTAAAATAATTCAACCAACACTATAATTTTAGTACCACTATCAAAATGAAATAATGGCTGTTTACTATGTTACACCTTTCAAATGACCTTCATTTGAATACAAATTGTGGCTTGAAACTCTAAAAGCTGCTCCATTTCAGGAGGCAGCAAATTGAGGATGTTTACCCAGGGTTTACTCTGCCAGCAGATTCCTCAGTACAACCACAAAGGCTAAACATTTTTTTGGGGTGGTTTCTTTCCCTCTGAAGCTGCCAGAGACTTAAAGGACCTGCGTGGATCCGACCGGGAGCCCGAGCGAGGCAGAGCGACAACCCTTGTCGTTGCTCCGCTCCGAGCGCAACGGGAATTGCACCTTCCGGTTTATCTGGAAATACTCGTCATCGACGTCGAGACCCATTCGCTTGCATCTCCCTCGCTGGGATGACGGACGAGGATTATTCTGCTAATACTCAAGTACCCAGCCCGAGAAGGGAAGGCAGATGGGTCCGATCTCAACCTGTGCCTGTGAAAACACCTTGCTTTATTTTCTTTTTCTAAGGTTCAGCTCTGTCTGCCCATCACGGGCTGTCCTACTTGTTTTGGGGTCCCCAATGCAGCTGCCCAGGGTGGCTCCCACCCGCGGTGGGTGCCCAGGCAGCGGGGAGACCCTCAGCGCAGAGCTGGGCGGCCGTAGCAGAGCCAGGGTGCTGCGCAGGGAGCGGCGTTTCCAAACACCCGGGTTTGTGCGGGTCTCGCAGCTCAGCCCACGCAGGATGAGCCGGGGCTGCGACTAGCAAGGTTTTGCAGAAGAAATTTCACTACAGAAGTTCCCCAGTATTTACTCATCCACCTGGGAAACACCAGCCTAGCAACAGCTATTTCTCTCTAATAATGAATTTTTAGTCAGAACAAGCTCTGAAAAAATTCCCATTTGGTGCCAGGAATATAAAAGAAAACACTGGCATGACCGGCAATAAGCAAAACCAAGCAGCGTGCCCAGCTGCAAAGCAGCGCGAGCTGCTAGCACCCAATTCTTAGCCCTTCAAAGATCATTCCTAAGTGGGGGGAAAAAAAGTATTATTAAAAAACAAAGCGAAGATTCTCTGTAAGGTGCCAGAAGTCGCGCTACGAGCTCCCCTCCCATGGAGACCCCAATGGGCAACGATCCTGCAAGGATGCTCTGTCTTCAGAAGCTCGGGCACGCTCGCCTTTCCCTCCTCTCCCCCAACTCCCAAACAAGAAAACCAACAAACTAACGAGCCCAACTTAAAAAGATGATTCAGGCTTCAGGCCAAGCAGACGCAGTGCCTTTGGTGCCATTCACAATGCGAGCGCCACAAAGGGAAAATCCCCACACTCCGAAAATACGGAGCATCTGTAAACACGCCCATCCAAGAGACCTACGTGTAATTACTCACAGTGAGCGAGGAGGAGGAAGAAAAACCCACTTTTGTTTTAGTTCTCTTCTCTGGGTATAAAAGCTATGGCAAGAGAAGCCCCCGGCCAGCCAATGTTTCCGGAGGGGAAGGGCAGCACGTGGCCGCAGCACCGGGGAGGGAGGGACCCCAAGTGAGGGGAACAGTCTGTTTGACAGCAGCCCTGTTTTGGGGTGGAAAAATCCCTTCTGTAACGAGTGACCCCAGCCTTTCCCCAGAGCCCCCCTTCCTCAGCGGGTGCAGCCCTCCCCAGGCAGGGGCAAAGCCAGCGATGGACGCCCCAGCTGGAGATCCTGGACCAACGCCGCTCTCCTTCATGGTGACATTGTGGAGAAACAAATGGGGTTTAAACAATAGGTGGTGTATAAAACATCTGAAAACAAGACAAATTAGTCATTAAAAATTAATTTTGGAAAATTACAGTCTTGTTAATAGACACCGTTACGGTTTTGCATGTTCCTCTTCAGGCAGGAGGGAGGAAGGGGATTTAAAACACATTTTATTGTATTCCATCAAAGATGGAGACAAGTGCCCTCAAAAGCCCGCATTTCTGCATTGCACAAATTCGCAACCCGAGTATATTTGCATTTGCAATTTGCATTCGCAAGGAGGAAAAGCCATTGCATTGAGTGATTCTCCCATCTTCTTGCAAGCTGCCTCCCCATCCCTCCGGCCCACGGCGTTTCAGTGCGGTTCGACATCACTCCCTGCTACACGCCGGGATTTCTGGGGAGTCGGGGTCTGGCGCTGCGAGGTCTCCAGCGCCAGCTCCGCTCCACCGGCGCCTCTCAGCCGGTCTCTGACACAGCATGGGAGAGGCAAGGGAAATTCATCTCCGCCCACCTGAACATCATCAGCAGGCAACAGCTGGAAAAGTTACCCCAAACTCCACGAAACCCTGGAAGCATTTTGCACATTTGACAGCAAAAGGCAGTGTCCGCTCCCAAGGGGATGGGAAGGCGCCTTCTCGCCTAACGAGGGACGGGATCCCGACCGCAAGGCGAGGAACCTATAAAGATATGGGGGGAGAGTGGAGCGGACCCATGCCTTGCATGGATCCAGGCAGGGACCGCTCCTCCCAAAAGCATCTGCCCGTTGCGCCCACGTCCCCCAGCCTGCAAACCGCGGCGCCGGATCCGTCCCCCAGTGCCACGTCCAGGTGGTGGGAGCGTGGCCGGCAAAAACGAGCCGGCGCCAGACGACACAACCAGGGGAAGGTGAGCACCTGGAACCTTGTGCCGAAAACCCCCACCCCAAAACCGCCCACGGGACGCTCCGACGTTATTTTCGCACTCTCGACAGCGAGGACTACGCCAAAATACTCAAGGTCAAGAGACCAGCATGGTTCGAGGCAATCTGCGCCTCTTAAAACAGTGACAAATATGTTATTTAATTTTAATGAGCTTTTTTGCATCTCCAATCTAATTACGGCATTATCAAGTACTGCTCCGAACTGCAGGTGGCTTCTCATTACTTGGGGTAAGGCTGTCACAAGCATTTTTCATGAATACTAAAAACCGCTTCGTTTCACTCCCCGCCCTGAAACTTCCCCAGCCCAGCCCGCCCGCTCCTGGTAGGGGCTCGCAGGGGGGTGATGCCCTGCACCCAGCCCCAGCCCCCCCACAGCCCCCAAACTCTGAAGAGGTGAGAATGCGAACACCACAAGCTTTGAAGACTTCTTAAAAGCCTCCATTTTTCAGCCGATTGCTCCGCCTCTGAATGTGGGTTTTATTGTGGTTAACGGAGAGCAGCGCCCACCCAGCAGCACAGCCCCGCGCGCCTGCCCGCCTCCTCCGGCCAAAACCCCAGGGGAAACATCTGCGTCCACCGAAGAAGTATGAATTTTGGTGTGAGATGCTCCTGTGAGGCAAAACCTCCCCCAAAAGCAAACGTCTCCCTGTTCCGCACACAAAAGCGAGGGCACACTGTGAAAGGGCATTTAAGAAAACCCCTCTCTTCCAGATCGCTTCCAATTTTTGCTTTCAACTTAATATTTTTTTTAAATCATTATTAAAAGCAAAGGAAGTGCTCCACTGTCAAAAACATTTTGGCAAGATCAAAATACTTCAGTTTTTCATCTTAAGCTTTGCAAAACCCCCAGATTTTTCTAATGGTTTCTGGCCGATGCCTTTGACCGCCTCTACCCATCGGTTATCGTTTCCTCCACGTGGTGTAAAGCTGCTGGAGTTCACATCCAAAAAGCTCCTGCCTAGACTGTTATCCAGAAGCCAGCAAGAATCAGACATTTTAATTCTCCCAAAAACCCCTTTTCCCTGAGCGGTTTGGTGAACACAGGCAATACACAACTGATAACGAAGCCCTGACAGCAGCTCTTCCTCTCCTAGAGCGTGGAGGCCACCACTCCTCAGCGATCCCAAGTCCTCGGGAGCCAGGAGCCGCCCCTGCCCAGCCACAGGGACCCAAAGACACGGAGAAGGAGACAGAGGACGGAGGATCCCTCCCCCACGAGCTCCCTTTTAAATGCACACATCCCGATTAAAACCCTGATTTGTTGGTGATTTTTGTTGAACAGCAACCAGCACCCCACAGTGGAGCCTGCAGCCCCGATACCAGCCAACACACACCCCAGCTCACTCTCCAAATTGCCTTTTTTTGCCCCAAACCAGCCACAACCCGAGGCAGCCCACAGGCTTGCCCAAGCAGGAGCACTCACCGGCATCCAGGGAGCCACAGGGGCGACGGTGAGGTGGGCGAGGGGAGCACGGGCACGCTGAGCTCTGCACTGCAGGGAGGCTCCGGCAAAGTGAGCTCAGCCCGGGTGGGTGCTGGGCTCGTCCCAGTTCCCCCAGCAGCCTCGTCAGCTCCCATTGACCACAGCTGGGAGAGGCTGCAGCGTCGCAGGGGCTGAGCATCAGCTGGGCAGCAGCACCTGGGCCACCTCCCCCAGCATGGGCCAAACGCACATACACTTATACATACATATATATATATATATATAACTTCACACACAGGATCCATACTAAAGCTCCCCAGTGCCACGCACAGCTTTGTATTACAACAGAAGAAGTTAACGTTGGAGGAACCGTCATTTGGCAATGAGACTTATCAGTGCCTCCGCTGCAGTAACGACGCGTTTCGTCTCCCCTGACCTTGCTGCAAACTGCAGTCGCCTTTGAGACGTGCCCCCCCACCCAGTACCAACTGTAGCCAATTATTGCCATGCGGTTGTTTAACGATGTTTGCTTGTGCACTGTAACGGTTGCTGCTACCGGTGCCCCACCATTGGACGGCGGTGGCGAGGCAGCGGCAGGCACGTCCCGCCAGCGCCTCCAGGGAATTACTCATTCGGGCTTGGAGAGGCCGCGTCTCCTTACGGAGCGGGAAGTTGCCGGGAAGTCCGGCGGACGAGGCAGCGAATGCGAGCAAGCGTAAGGCAAATCTGCATTTGCTCAGCTGCGCCTCGGAGGAGCGTGCCGGTTCCCCGCTCCCCACAGCCAATTTACTCGGGGAGATCGGGCTCCTCTCCAGATAAGCACATTGACTTTAAAATAAAGTGTGTGCCAGCAGCTGCAGCACCGAGACTGGAGCAGAGAGAGATGTGGCGCTGAATGATAATTAAATACATTTTCATCATCTGTCATTTTTTACTGCAGGTGCCGGTGTAATAAATCCGAGCTTGACTCTTTTGTCAGCTGGCAGCGAACACGTTTTAACGCCAAATCCCGGGGGATGAATTCAGAGTCGCTTGGCCTTACGCGGCGGAGGAACTGCCTCTAACACGCCAAGCGGGTAACGTACACCTGATTGCTTTCCTAATACTTCTATTATTTTGGTGATACATATGTCTGATGCAGCGTTTCAATCCGCTCCTACAGCTACAGGGAACGTGAACACCTCCACCAACGTTCCCAACCGCACCGCAATCCTCCCAGCGCGGTGCCGGCTCCGCTCTCCTCAACCCCCCGTGCTTTCCCAGCACCTCGGTGTGCCCGTGACCGATAAGGGATAGTAGGATTTTGGTCAAAGAGGAAACAGAGTCAAAGGAAAAAGGCAAACAGGCAGAATTTGCAAATTATTTTAATTACAGCGACTGGAACTCGGAAAAGTAAACATTTAAGTTAACATGCTGTAAATCCAACTTGTAAATCCAGCGCACGGTGAAGGAGCAGCTCTGTTTCTCTGCAGATGGGTGCAAACCGCCCATAATTCACCTCATGGAGAAGAGCAAGTTCTTCGCTGGAGACGCTGCTGGGATGCCCCGTGTGACATCATTTTCCACGGGCACCCGCCTGTGATGTAGCGCCAGCCCGTAAGCGTATTGACGCTGCAGACCTCGGTCCAAAATTCCCGGTGGAAACGAGACACGGCATGTCCAGCCCTGCCACGGCTGGGAAGGAGCAAGCACAGCTGGACGCGGTGGCTGCTTTCACCCGGTAGAAGGGATTTCCTTGAAATGCTGCTGTTTTCTACCGATTTTGAAAAATGAAACTTTTCGGGTCTCTGTCACAAACCAAAGAAACAAGAGAAATGCGGAGAAAAATCTCCCTGAGCCTTTGCTGGGCTCCTCCACTTTAACCAACCATCCCATTTCACCCGCCTTCAGCCGAGCGCATCAATTAAAAATGCCCGACCCTGGAACTGGTGCGAGAAAGTCAGGGGCGAGGAGCTGGCGCTGCCGCCGCCGCCTGCCGTAACCCCAGCCTCACCTCGCCTTCTGCGCCAGTGGGGCAGGACAGGTCCCAGACGGAACCGTTTCATTTTGCTCCGCGTGCCACAGCCTGCAGCGACCTGTCATTTCATTTCAGATCAAAAAGGGATTTCTGCCTGTTACCTCGAAAGTAACAAAAAGCCGGCAAAAAAAGACATTTCCAAACTTTCCCCCCAATTCCCTTTAACAAAGAAAACAAAATTAGCGAGGATAACAAAAGTAGGTATTTGTGTCTGTGCGGGCAGATGTGGGAAATGAAACCGGCCCAGGTGCTCCAGCTCCTCACGTGCCAAAGTCACCCCGACGGGCTGTTTGCTATTTCGGGGTTTGGGTTTTTTCAGAGCACTGGAACTTCAACTGCAACAAGTGAAGCCTCGGTGATTCTCCCGATGCATCCCGTCTCTGAAGAAATGGAGATTTTCTTCTTTCCATTATTGGCAAAAACACTGCAGACAAATCGTTAGGTGAACGCTGCTGGGACAAAATGTCTGGTTTATTGCTTTCCCCCCCACCCTTTTCCCAGACTTGGCCAGGACTTTCCACGGATATTAAAAAAAGGCAGCTCATTAGCATCACCTGAGGGCAGCACAGGGACCTGGGCTGGGCTGCAGGCAGCCGCGGCACCCCCGGGGGAGCAGCTTCTGCGCCGAGTCCATCCGGGGGAAAGACGACGGTAACGCTGGAACGTGGACGCTGCAAAGGCAACGACTCCGTGCAAGCCCTGCACGGGGCAGAGATAAGCTCCCTTTTCTCCCCAGGAAGAAAAGCGCGGTAACAAACGCCTATGAAATAAAGCCAAATCTGGCAATCTCTTGCGCAGGAACTCACTAGAAAAAGTTCAAATACCGAGTTTACATTTTTCCAAACGAAGCACTCAATCCCAATATTCACTCTCGCAAGGAGTAAACTATTTTGTTTTGAAGTAGATCTATTATTTTACTGAAAGCTTTCTTCTCTTTGGCTTCCACACGCAGCCCATCTGACGCAGAAATCGGGTACAAATCTGGGCGCCGCGGGACGCTCCTGCACCCGAGCTCACCCCCGTCCCCGGGAAGGATCACCAGCCCAGGCACTGGGCTCCGCGGAGACGGGGACTATCCAAAACGAGCTCGGGCTGGCGAGAGCGTGGAGCGTGAGGGGAGAAGCCAAAACACCGGTGGAGAATCGTCCTCCAGGTTTTCACTACCGCGAGCAGGGTAACTCGCCGTGCCAATGACTGGGGCTCACCAGACACACCCGGCTATTTATAACGCTGGCACTTACATAATTAGAGCCTGACAACTTACAACGCAAGCCTGAGAATTAGAGCACTTTATTCATCCGGACAAACCTATATTAATGGAGTTATCTTTAAAGGGGTAGAAATCGTGTTTACGGAGTATTCATAGGTGCCTCTGAATCCAGCTGCCCTGAGCGGCGTCTCCCTCCCGCCAGCACGGGCTGGTCGGAAACGCGCAGGTAAAACCTTCGGCAGCGCTCTCGGTCTTCCAGGACTTAGTGTGCTTCCAGCCTGAAAAAAATCCCCATTTGTATTGGAGGCAGGTAATGCATCGGAAGGGACAAACAGCTGCCGTTCCTGCCCTCGCTGCCAAAGCGGGCATGAGCGGCTGCTTTTGCACCTGAGACTGTTTCTATCCATGTTTGCTCTGTGCTTCCCCCCCGACGAATTTTGAGTTTGGCCTGTTAATTTGCCAGCAGTATTTGTGTCCTGGAGCATTAAATGCCTTTTTGAAAAAATAAAATTAAATTTAAGCATAAATAAATAAACCAAGAGGCTACAGAAGAGTGGAAATCCCCTTTCGTGTAGCAGGAACCAACGCTACCCCGCTTTTCAGAGCTTCCTTAGCAAGTGCGCTGCTTCAGCTCTCGTTTACTAGCGCAGCAACAATGGGAACACCATCGGAGCAGGTATACAGTCTCCAAACGTAAACCTCCAGGAAAAGCTGCTATTAAATTTGCAGGCAGTGATCATAAACACTTAATTTACAGCATGTTTACAGACCTTTCCCTGTTCCCCAGAGTCAGAAACCATCCGGAGACGGGGTTCTCGCCATTCTCCCCATCAGTCCCAAACCCCCACCAGCTCATGGACCATCATTTGCTTTTCCTGACGTGGCACCTCGGCACCAGCTCTAGCTCAGGGTAGGTGAGCAGCGGGTGCTTCCAAACAGGAATCGCCGCCCGCCTCCCCGTCTCACGGAGAGGCAAACCAGCCTCTCCTTGCCTCTTCAAACCCGATGCCCCTGGCCTTGTGCTTCTCCCAGCTTCAGCCGCCCGGCCGCACAGCTACCGCACATTGCCACTGCCGAAAGTAACAGACGCGTGCGTACAATTCCCACCTTGGAAGTGCCACGACTCCAAACATCTTTCGGCTGGCTGGTAACGCCTGGTTTGAACAAAAGCCCCTTTCCGTTTCATTATAAACGTTCCCATGGATTAAAGAGTCGGATGCCACAGCAAAGCAAGTTAAACATTTACTTTCTATTACAACATCTAAATGAGAAGATTAAAAACTGTTTTACATTTAACAGAAGGGCAAAGTCAAATCGGCACAGGAGCGGCTTAGCGGGTACTTAAAGCAAAGCCTTCTGATGCCGAGAGGTTCTGATGCCTCAATTGAAGGAGGGAGGGATTTCTTAAAACTACGCAGAAAGGGGGGGCGAAATACACATACATTTGAAAAAAACCTTTCAATTATCTCTCCCAAAGAACGCCTCCCAAAGCCTTTCTGCTGCCGAGTCTAATAGGCTTGCTTCAGCACAGCTCTTGCCCCAGATTTCCCCGTAAAATATTTTCACAGCTTAGTCTATTTAGCACGTCGCGTGCTTAAGCTCTTTTGTTTATTTTTCATTTGAGATGGCAGGAGGAGAAGACCCTATAGAATACATAAGGGTGTTACGGACTGCGTTTAACGGCAACGGTTTGAAGTAACAGCAGCTAGAGGTCACGGAGGTGACGCCAATGACACGGCTGATAGGCGTAAGAATTTACGCTCTAATTTTCTAACATCTGAATAGACGCTGCTTGGTAACCAAAAACTACCGCTAGCTGGTACTAGCTGGGTACTGCTAGGCCAAAACTCCTCCGCGAAGCAGCAAGTCTCACTTTACAAAGACAAAATCCGATTCTATTTGCCATCACCCGCGGCCAATTTAACACACGTGCCCACAGGAGAACGGCTCGGTTTCATTGTGCCGGTAACGAGGCACAGCTCCAACGCTGCGGCTGGGCACCGTCTTTCCACGGTGTTTATCAGGTAAGCTTCGTCACGATCCATCCCGTCAAAAGATTTAGGCGATGCAACTTGAGTGCCAAAAATGCGGGGTAACGCAAAGCACCCCCTCTGCCCAACACGGTCTCCATCCAAACATCTGACATCCCAAAACCCGGTACAGATCAAGCATGTGCAGCGACACGCACACGGCCACTAGCGAACCGCCTTAGGGGCTCGCTCAGAGCGCACACGGATCCCAGTCGCCAAGTTTAAGAGCAATGTGTTCTTATTTAATGACTAGTTGGTTTTAAAGAACCCACAACACCGCAGCTCTATCAGTTTATCTCATTGCCATTAAAAGAACCAGGGCACCCATGCCCTGTACAACAGAATTAGATGTAATCCCCCCATGTGTTTTAGAGGTCGTCCCAAAGATAAGTCTCTACTTCAGTTATAACCCTTGGTTTAAAAAGTTTATTAATAAAAAAAAAAAAGTGAAAAGCAATGGAAGGAAGCAGGGTCGGGGGCAGAGCGGAAGCGCGAGGCGAACGCGAACATCCTGCAGCGCCCCTGGGGTGGGGGTTTCGTCTTCTTTTAAAGGCTCATACTTAACTTCTGCCTGAAGCAGCACCCCAGCTGAAGAAATCAGCACGTGGGACACACTATTTAACTGGCCTTGTCAAATAACAGTATTTTGTATACTATACAAAGGAATAACCTCCTTTACCTGAAATATTTGAAAGAAAAGTTTTGCAGCTAAGAACCAGAGCCAGCTTTCTCTATAACACTTCTCATCAGCCTTTCTGATCATGCTGAACGAAATGGTCTAATTTACAAAGTGTTTTAGGACAGAACTTAGAGGTTCTACTTGCAACCAAATGGATTTTGCAGCTTATGCAGATTAAATATTCTAGGTACAGACGGGAAAGCAGATGAGTGGCTCCAAGGCTCGTTGGCAAGAAGCCTCGCGACCCGTGAGCCATGGATGACACTCACTGTGAAGGGCCCCAGTACCCGCCGTAAGCGGGAGGTGCAGCAACAGCCCCGGGATGCCGTGACGGTTACCGCTTGCTCGACCCCGCGGCGCCCACGTGCGTCGGCTTCCTCGCCGTTGTCACTCGCTGCCCTGACACCTTCAGCGGGAGCCCGCCCGTGCGGGCAAAGATGCTGCAAGCAAGAACCGACGCCGGACCTCTCCCTGCAGCCCTCCCAGGGGACAATCCGTGTGCTGTCCTTACCGCAACGACGCAGCTTTGGCTTCCCTATAATCGCCGTTTCCTCAAAACTCTGATCTTCCCTGCAAAATCTGCACATTAAATGCCTTCACAGCACCCTCCTGTGGGGATTCCACGTCCATACAGAGATGGGGGCAGCTAGAAACGGGGCGCGCGAAGGAAATCCTCCTCCTCCTCCTCCTCCGGCGTCGCCGGCAGGGACAGGCAGCACAAGCTGCCTTTGCTGGCTGCTCCGAGCACACCAGGCTGTCCTGCTGGCATGCGCCATGTCCCTGGCTGCTGAGTGGGGCTGGGGCTACGAGGCGATGCCAAACGCATCGTGGCCACCAGCCCAGGCAGAGGCGACGGGTCCCGGCCAGCGGCACTCCCAGCACCGCCGCGTGCCTCTGCTCGGTGTGAAACCATCCAACACGTTTGCGTGTTACTGATTCACAAAGCCAAGTAATGAGAGGTAATTTAAAACAACAAAACAAAACCCAAACTAAAAACGGTTAAAGCAGATTCTCCTGTAGTAACCACTGACGAATAAAAATGCCACCTTGACTATTTCACTGGGGTTTGCAATTGCTACCCAAACGGGGTATGTTAATGTTTAAAAACCTGCTCTCGAAACTAGAGGAATCTCCATTTAGCAGCATGTTATTTTGGAATCACTTACACTTTAACACTTTTGTTTTCGTGGTGATGCTACATTTTAATGCGGATACTTGAAAGCATTTTTATCATAAGCTACAGTGGTTTTATGCAACACTTTGCCACCGCGCTGAAAACCAGACAGTTCACTGATTTCTAAGAGGAGGAAGACTTGAGAGACTTTATAATTATTACGTTACTAAACATTTAAGTTTAAAAAAAAAGTTCCTATGTTACTTACACTGTTGATTTACGGCATTCAGAAAGATACTGAGATACAGAAATCCCATAGATATCATACACCTTCCCACTTTTTGCAAGAACACTGTAAAATTAGAGTTGAATAAATCTCAAATCTGAATTACTGATTATCCTTTAGGTTATGTAGTAATTTAGCGTGCCTCGCCATACAAGACTTGCAGAGCGCACGCAGATCGATTCACTCGTGCAATGTGCGATAAGAACATTTATATGGCATTATTCACTTTCAAAGCATCTCACACCAAATTAATCCTAATAGATGATGCTTCTGTAGGAACAAACCAGGTTTTTTGCTTCCCAAATCAACAGGATTTAAAAAAAAAAAAATCTAACATATGACATATTAGGTGAAGTGCGCAGGCACACATACAGACAACTATCTGGTATTTTAGATGCTTTAAAGTGAGGTAAGAGTGATCGCGGGAGGGATGATATTCCCTCGTTTACCTTTTCCTCCACCTAACAAGGCAAGTTCTTTCCAGACACTTATCACCTGGTAATGACTGTTTTCACTTGTCCGGAATCTCACACGGCTGCCCACCACTGGAGCACACGAGTATTCTGTCATGAAAAAACCAGGTCGCTTATGAAGTCAAGAGCAAAGCGACACGCTGCGTGGAAACGCCTCTGCCAGCACGCCTTCGCCATCGACTTGCTGGTTTAGGTCCTGGCACAAAGCGTACGTTTCCAGACAGAACTGCAACTTGCCCCCACGTAGATGTGTATGTCAGCGTAGATGTACGCACATCTAGGGAGCGGTAAAGAAATGCAAGTACCCGGTGGATTTTCAGCTATGGTTTAAAAAGTTTTAAACCTAGAAGCCTTGGAAAAAAACTGTACTTGAAACCATTTGTCTCCCTTAGTCATCCCCAAACGGAATAATAATCCAATAAGCTGCATTACATGGACTTTGCATTGCCAACAACTGAAATACTGCAAGGACGTGATACATTCCAGATTGATTTCAACATGTAGAATCAATCGGAAAGAAGCTGTCAGAGATGAGCATCTAGTTTGGAAAATTCAAGTGCAAAACTGCAATTAAAAATTGCCTTTCCGTTGCTGGAAAGCCTTTTCATATTACCATACCGGACAGTAACTACACCCTCCTCTTGAAAGTTAAGAATTCACTGCAATCGTGAAACTGTGAGAAAGGAAGAGCTGCTCGGTGTATCACTCTAGCTTGCTACCAAATCCTGAAGACATCACCGAGATCTACAG
The DNA here is from genome assembly GCA_013401315.1 of Balaeniceps rex. Classification (NCBI taxonomy): domain Eukaryota; kingdom Metazoa; phylum Chordata; class Aves; order Pelecaniformes; family Balaenicipitidae; genus Balaeniceps; species Balaeniceps rex. Next base: position 408,379 of record VYZW01043765.1, read on the forward strand.
CTGCTCCTCCAGGGCAAAGCAAGGCTGAGGTTGATGGCAAGTGGGCATGTGGAGGTGAGGGCTGAAACTGGTCCAGCAGAACCCAGAAAGGCAGAGCAGGCAGGAACTGCAGCAAGACGAATGAAGAACACGATTTTTGTTGTTACTGTGCCACGAAATGTGTGTCCGGGGAAGGCTGGTATTGGGCAGGAGCCTCTCATCATTACCGGAGGTAAGACATTACTCATTATTACTACTGTCAGAAGCTACAGCATCATCCGGGCAGTACCGGCAGTATTTTCTGGATGAGAACACTCCGTTTCTACCTTAAAGAATATCAATTCCTCCTCCCTACCCAGCCTTGCTTAGCAGACAGTTGAGCTATTCCCAGCTACAAAGAAAAATGTGTCCTAAATAAATGGAGAAGAGAAAGGCAAATAAAGTGTGTGATAATAAAATCTTGCAACCTGTAGTCTTTTATAGTGGGGAAATAATCTCAACAGCTGGAAGGACACCTTTCCTTGCATCAAGGTCAGATCTTCCACAGGAACGGAGGCCACCAGGTAGCACACAGGCTGGCCCCAGCCCAATCAGCATCCCAAAGAGTACCGTTCCGTCTGCTTCCTTCTGCGCATCTCCGAGAGGAAAAGTGAATGCCCAAGCATGAACCCTTGTTATCAAATTACACGTGGATCCAACTACCCAATTAGTAATTTCTTAGCCTCTCATCAGACCTGCTAACGCACGAGGACCTAGAAGACGGGAAGTTAATCGACTGACTTGGGTGAAAAAGTAGTAGTGCTGCTTCTCATCAGGAATTTACATTCGAGTGCCGCAGCACCTTCCCCTTCCAGGTCTCTCGCAAAGAATGGAGAGCGCCAAGTTGTCGTATTTGTTTCATATGTTCACCACAACAGGAACGTCACCCAGATCTAGACTGGGTCCAAGTAATAATCACTGTAATTAGCGCTTCATTCATATAATTACCAGCAGAACCCATAACATTTTACAAAGGAGGTAATTACCCATATTTTACAGCTGAGGAAACAGATACAGTGCAGGTGAATAACTTAAAAGAAATCATCAGTAAATCTGTGGCACAGCCAGAGACTGCAATTATCCTTATTCCCAGCCAAGGCTCTCCCCAACAATCCATGCTGAATTCACTTCTGTCTTGTGGGGAGGAATCCAGAGAAAATAAACACAAACTGGAATTTCCAATGTCTAGAAGAGCTGAAAAGCAGACAAGCCAAACCTGAAGGAGAAACAAAAACACATTTTTATCACCGAACATTTTCTCACCCGAGGTCTGCAGCTAAGAGCAAAGGAAAGACAGAGGACCCTAGCTCTAGCACACACAAAGCCAAATGCAGGGTTTCGATTGCTACGGGAGTTCTACTTCTGCAAGCAGAGTAAAAGCAGAAGCACAAGACCGAGTGGTGGAAGGCTGCCCGACGGCACTGGCTTACCCCGTCAGCGATCAAAGACCTTAATGCATTTTGAGAATTTAAAGATGAAAGCAATAGCAATAATTACATTATTTAAGGACTTTGCAAAACAATATATACAGAGAGCAGCAAGCAGAGTGAGAAGCCTGGGAAATTCACCCCCAACCCCAGAGGAGAAACTCCCAGAGAAGCCGGCTGCCAGGGCACCGGCCCTCCCACGGCCACTGCTCCAACGGCTGGGGGCAGCTGCCAGCAAGGCTGGAGCAGCACCCGGGCTTTCCTGTGGCAAGGGAGAGCTCCCCTTCCCCTCCAAGCACCAGAGCAACAGCATTCTCGCCTAGAAGCCACCAGCCCTAACACACATTAGTAGGGGACAGCTGCCCATTTGTTAAGTTTGCTGCGTACAGACAGATTCTGTACAGAAACCTGTGTTTTCTCAGATACGGATTTTGGGAGGAGAAAAAAAAAAATCTGTCCCGTACCCTTTTTCATCCTGCATGTTTGGATGAGTTTCATCATTACTAAAAAACTTTCAAGGAAAAAGAAAAAAAAAAAGTTTGCTTGTGTGGACTGATAGGTCTGTTTTTCAAAGTAGTCCAGACTGAAGTGAGCAATTTGTCTGTTGCCTATGTATACTCTATTAAATGAGCAGCACATGCAGATGATCGATACGCAAGAATGCCTATTAGGTTGAATAAAGCAGATTAGGTTAATCCGACCCCAGCTGCATTACCTGAACTGCGAGACGTGCAATGTTCTAAATCTAGTAAACGTGCCAAGTATTTCATTTCAGCCATTTAGCCTTATGTTAAGGTTAGCATATAAAAGCATCCGGCAGTAGAAGATATTGCATGAATTTCAAAATTAAGACTCATTTCAGGAGTGGATGTTACCAATATTCTGGCTTTGAGTAACAGAAAAACCTCGTAAGCAGGAACAAACCTCTCAATAGAGTATTCTCTTAATATTTAAATAGACAAATGTTTTGCGTTGCCAGCATTTTGCAGCATTTGTGTAGTTCTTTGATTAAGTGTTTGAAGAAAACATGTATTTTAGTTCCTGTTCAGTAAAAAACAAGCTCAGTAAAATGAATTAAGCTCCGTCGTCTCTTGCCGTAAAACGGACAATTGTCACCGACATGACCTACTGTCATCAGTAACACTGCAGCAGAAACCCGAAGACAGACTTTAAGCTCGGGTGAATGGTAATGCTATTGCCGTGTTAACGAAAAGCTGCTGCTTTTCTTACTAGTATTTACTGTTGTTTATACAGGAAACTGAGAACAATTCCTATCCTCCCTTTCAAAGGGCTCTACCTCCTCCTTCTTCAGCAGCTCTAGCATCCTGGAAGCCCGTGCAACGGCTGAACAGGCATAATCCGTATTCATGACACCGATTTCTGTGAATAACCATCTGCATCTAACAATACTTGGAAAGATCATGAAAAAGATAGCATGCATCATCCTGTGTCACCTGCACATCTTGTGAGATATACCCAACTACTTCCACTGCTAAGAGCGCTTACCTTACGAAAAGAAGGCAGGATGGACATGACAAAGTATCTCCTGAAACAAGAAATTCTAGCCATCTTTTAATCTCATGTGTTTTTATATTATTGACTCCAATTCCCAACATCAGACATTTTTATTCCTTCACTCCCCCCCGCCCCGCTATTTATTCTACCAGGAGACAGCTGAAAGCCAGCCCTCTGCGCAGAGGAAGGAGATTCCCTTTGGTTTCCAGATGTCTAAATAAAGGGGTTTTAAAAATTGCTTTCCTAGAAAGTCAAGGCATCCACGTCTAACTGCTGCTGATATAAAATGTGTGTTACAGGGAGGAGAAAAATAGTCTTCAAGGAGTTTTCTTGGGCAAAATAAATATTTTTTCCACCGAGTTTTAAAAATGCTGTTCTGAAGACTGGAGAAATAGCTCGAGATGATTTTGGAGGATCATACTTCTCAGGCTGACAGGCAGCATTAAAACCGGAGTAAAAGCTAAATCCCAGCTATCCAAAACACGCTTGATGCAGGAGTGGCAGCCTTGTACACCAGAATTGATGACTCTAGGCCTACAAAAACTATTACAGCTAAAATTTGGAACAGAAGGGGAAAAAGAAAAAAAACACCCGAACGCTGGGAACACTGATGTAGGCTGCGATTGTCCATCTCAGCTCCTAACCGCTGGGTCAAAGAGAGAAACGTGTACGCCAACACAGAGGAGATACCGGTCATCAGAATTTTGTGAACGCTGGTTGTGACTGCCACGTTATTTAACAGGTGACTCTGCAAACGCAATGAAGGGCAGTTTAAAAACAGAGATCTTGCTGTTTAAGCACAAAGATTAGTGCTGGAAATACCATTTTCTCAAGCATGGATGCTAATTGAAAAAATAGAAGATGCTTCCTGAAAGACTCTGGCAATGACAGTGCATCCCCACTGCTCTGGGGTCAAACCTGCTGGGGCTCAAGCCACCAAGCCCCGCAGAGGACTCGCGGGTAAGTATGGCAGCTCAGGCTCAGCCCGGTGGGTCGGCAGCACCCCCAGCAAACACGGCAGCGGAGCTTGCTGCAGCCTCTGCTTCTCTAGGGAAAACACCAGCAGGAGGGTTTTCAGCTGGGCTCCAGGCTCCTCCAAAAGAGGCCAGACATGGGCAGTTGCCAGGTGAGGTCAGCAGAGACAACTTGTAATACATGAACAGCTCACTACAATTTTAATCTGTGGTTCTAATGAACGATATAAAGTTTTATAAGCATCAACAAGGCTCAGAGAAGACCTAAATCCATTTCAGTGTTCATTTAGCAGCTTCATCTGTGTGCAATTAAAACTTCAGCATTAAATGTTAGAGAATAAAATAATGAGACGCTTAAAAAATAATCTGTGCTTCAGTGGGCCATGCTCAGTAGATTTCATATGATCATTTACAAGATAAAAATAGAATCTGGCCAAAATCTATGTCTTTTATGCCTGTACCCTTTCAATAGAAAAATGGAAAGAAACAGCTACTCAACTTTGGGGGCTTTACTATCCCATGTACACACAATACTGCTTCTTTAAGCACATCTGTGATTAAAGCACAGCTCAAAGCATTGGTAAGTTCCCTTTCGGCTTCAACGATAACGTAAAAATAAATGTAAAACTGACTTTCGATTGAGATTTTCATTTTGGTCTAAAGCCTAATCTTTTATTAAAAGAGCTATCAGTTTTAAGCTGATGGTTAGGAAAAGTTATCTTCAGGACAGGGAACAAAATTTTAACAATAAAGAATACTTCTTACTCGTAAGAGTATCTTAAATGCTCCCACGATTACTTTGAGCTATCAAAATGTGACCGGGGGGGTGTGGGGGAACCAAACAGCATGTGTTTTACTGACCAAAAGAACTGTAGAGAAATGCAAATTAAAACCAAAGATGTACAGAAATATCAACATAAATTAGATTAAGCACTGGGAGAACACAGGTCAAAAAAAGTAATGTACTATGCAAGAAACATACACACAGTTAAACTTAAAAGAAGCAAAAACCAATGAAAATTGCATACTTTATTTTTTTTTTTAAACAACTGATATAATTTTTATTCAAGAAAAGCCAACGTTACATATCTTGATAGAAAAAAAAAGACATTTGGGGAGGTCAAAGAACGCTACAGTTTAAAATGATGAAATGTTACAGCTTGCACACCAAAATTAAAAATGAAATGAAATTAAAAAAATGAAATGGTTACCAAAGTAATGCAGGTCAAGGGATCAAAGGTGAAGGGTCACACATTATTAAAAAGAAATCCAAAAGGGCGTCTGCATCAAGATCTCTGCAAAACAAAGGAGCTTCAGTGAGTAAAACCAGTACCTTCCATGGCATCACATCAAAGCTCTCGCCATTCACACACAGCACGGCCGCCCTGCTCCCACCTGGGCACACGGAAGCGCGAGGTGCCCGCGGCAGCAGACCCTCCTGCGGCCACGACCACCCCGGCCTCGCAGATCAACTCCTACTTCTAGCAGCCTTTTCTTTTTTTTTTTTTTTTTTAACCCTCCCTGTAGAATGGCTTCTGCAAGTCTTTCCATTTCGATATTGGTGAATTGGTTTCTTATTAAGCAAAACGTGTCTCAGAGCTCAGGATAAAAACCAGCACGGCTCGAGTGCTTGAGCTGCGATGCACAAAGCGTGCAGTCCTGCTACAGCACCGACCTTCGTTAGGGAGACTAGCGTTTGGGCAAGAACACAAACGGCTGTCTATACAACTTTTAGCTCAACTGTTTTCAGGGTATGACATGCCCTTTTTCAAGAGTTTGCTGGATTCATTGTAACTGTGGAAATATAGTAATTAATGACACAGGCACACTGAACTCCTAACATCATAACGTGTCAGTTTAACGCGACAATAAAAAAGTAATTCGAATGTGGTTACCAAGACAAAGGCCCCTCCTCCTGGAATTTCAATTACACAGAAGCTATTAAAAAAACCTTTGGTACTCACTTCCAAGCAAGATGCAGTCAATTATCTATACTAAATTTATGCAGAGAGCATAACATTTACGTCAGATAACTTAGGAGAAAGACACCCACCAAGGGCATTGCATCCCTTTTCATTTCAGTGTCCCTCCCCTGCCTCCCTCTGCCCCTGCCTGGCAAGGCGTCACGTTTTGGGAGGCTTTCATCTGGATGAAAACAGCTGCACGCTTGAAGCCAAGAAACAAACCCACCCCACACTAAACTGTGTCTTTGTAAGGCAAAGAAGCCACCAACGACCAAAAATCACCATATTCAAAGTTGAAGGGTAGTGCAAGGATTTGATTTGCCTGTACATTTTCCCAGAAAACACACGGCACCTTTCTGCATCACTCCTGCTTTACGTATATCGTAGTCAAGAAGCCGCTGGAGAAAGCGGGAAGGTCTGTATTTTTAATATCCCCCTCATCGGCAGTGTCTGGCAAACTCTCCTGCTACAGTTATTGTCACATGTTGGAGTTAAAACTAAGTCCTTGCCATTGTTTCCAACATTTATAAATTCCAATTTTTGTGAACTGAAACAAAAAGCCAGCTTTTCCGCTGTTATTTCACCCGTGTGCTGAGGCTGGGTCCTTTAATCGCGATTTACACCACAGATTTGTAAGACAACCTCATTTGGGAGGAAAGCGATTTGGAAACCAAGCGACTTAGAAATAATTCAACAACAAAGACAGATTTGAAGTGACTCAGCAGCTAATTAATTCTGGATGGTATTAACATGAATCATATGATCAGGAAGACCCCAAACCTCAGGAATTCCTCAAAAGTGAGAGATGGGGAAGTGAATACGGGTCACCCCGTGGGCAGCTGCCTGCACCTGGGCAAGGGCTGCCAGCGCAGGCAGCCCCGGCAGGTCTGTGCCCTGGGTGCTGCATCCCCTAATACAAGCCCGAGGCCCCCTCCCGACTTCTCAGGTAATACAAAGTTTGCATAGAGATGAGTTTTAAATAACCGGCAGAACATGTTACCCGTGGGATGGCAATTGACTCATGGCTGGAGCCAAACTGGAGCCAAACACGGGGCAGACCCGGAAAGCACACTGCCTCACCGGGGCTTTGGTGACTCCGCTCCGCTGCCTACAGGCCAGCACACAGCACCCTGCCCCTGCTTTTGTGATCCACAGGCACGTTTGCAAACTGGGTATAGACGCCAATTTCAAAGGAATGAACACAAAGACTTCCTTTCTTAATTTCTCCCCTATTGCAACAGATTCCTCCCCTCTCCTGCTCTCCCCCCAGGCACGCTTCATTCCCCCCAATGCCCCAGTGATCGCTCCTTTTGCGGAAAACAAATTGGTTTCACTCTTAGTCCTTTTTCTTCAGTACTACCCCCGCATAAAATCTTCGCTTCTGTTGGCACTAATTTTTCCTTCATATCTAGTTTTTCTTTTTTCCTCTAAATCCCCTGATTTTTCCCTTCAAACAGCCACCCTTGGAAGTAGCAAACGTGAGACTGAGAAGACAGGATTTCAATCACTTACAAAATGTAATATCCTCAGTTTCCATTCATTTGACAATTCATTTTTGTTTATATATGCCAGTCCCTGGCAGAGAGACATTTAAATTGACTTTGTAAATTGACTTTGTTGTAACATTTTCCTTGTAAAATGCAGTACAAAGTGCAACTCGCGTAACACACCAGTGAGTATTTTACTCAGTGCCGGGCAAGCCAGACCCCCAAATACATGATGCAGCGGTACCTACCACTGCTGTTGGTGTTCCTGTAGATAAACAGCTAAATAATCATTAAATTAATGCACTCTGCTGATTCTCTCACGTTTGAAGAAGGGTTTGCATAACTGGAAACTGTGACTTTTTATTCCCCCTACACCGGATTCCACATCCTCTTTTGATGCTATACTTCAGAGTAACCATGTACCATTAAAAAGGATGAGCCCCAACAGATGATGCGGGTTAGGAAATGCTCACCAGGTTAATCAATTAGAGGAAATAATATTCTACCTTATTTTCCTGCATTCCTAGAGCAATCTACGATACTTTTTTTTTTTTTTGCGTGTATGTGTTGAGTATACGCTAGACAAAGGATTCAGAGCCCGCTCTTGCAGGGAAGAACAGATGTCTGGCCATGCATTTGTTGCTGCCGAACGATGGCGCTTGTCTACATGACACACTTTCAGTAGAGGAACCTGGAGCTGCCCAACACGCAAAAAAAACAGAAAGTCCCTTCCATCTGACATAGCCACTCAAGGTTTGCTGGGAGGTTTCGTCCTCGTACCCAAGAACTGCCCTCGTCTGCTCTGTCGCTCGGTGCAGCGCACAGACCAGTCCATCCGTTTCCCGAACAACAAAACACAAGCGGCTGCATCACTACGTACAGGAGCAGGAGGGCGTTCGCCATCAAGCCTCTTGAGGCACGGCCACTGAGTGCTCAACACGAACTGGACCGATTCCACGCCAAACTAATTGCTAGAGAGTTTCAAAATTTGTAAAACTACTCAGAGGTATTTTGATAGGTTACTAATGTCAAAAAGCCAGTCAGTTAAATACCATCAGCATTTTATACTATGTATATAGTATGCTAAAACTAATTATGAAGTAAGTTTTTTCTTTAGCTATCATTAAGTGTAAAAAAGTTAATCTAATTCATTCAGTCGAATGCAATTGGAAAAAAAGCCAGGGGGGCAGTACCTCATCCAAAACAATACATTTCATCTGTTTGCTATGCTCTACGGGATTCAGTCTGGTCCCGGGACTCCGACACATTAACTGCACAGAACTGCAAAATCAGCCATTTTAAAAGACTTATTATACAACTACAACATCGGTCCTAACACTAACAAAAGGGAAGGAAAGAAAGTCAGATTTTCCTAAGAGGAAGATGAGGAATCTCTCTCTATTAGAGCACGAACAGCATAGCAGGTATTACTGCTTTCATTTAAAATTGCCAGGAACAGTAACCTTTCAATTCTGCTAAATCACCGAGCCTGCTCACAACATTTACTAATTATGTAAACATGACTGAGAAACTGCAAAAGCAAAGCCAGTAGCAGATTTTCTGCTTTGTACATTAAGCAAAGCGCAGAATTTCATTAATTTCACAAAATAAACCCATAATGAAGTGCTTCTGTTAAAGAGAAATTTCCATCTCGTTCACTGATCAGCCTTAAATCATCATCACACATGCAGCGAGAAAGCCGCCCACACGTGCTAGACGGCATCAGTCAGGTGTACAAACAGCTTACTCCTGACTCTGCTCTAGTCAGGGAGTAAACATTATTTCCTTTTGATTTTACTTTCAGAGCTTTTTCTTCTCCTCTAAAAAAAGTGGGTTTTCTTACACCTCCATTGTTGGCCAAGAGGACAGGCATGCTTTGGCAAGCACAGTACCAACGGCTCATAGAGCAAGCACCCAACTAGCTAGTGACAAACTCGGGTGGGACATGCCTTTCCCAGCTACAACGGCTAGCAGAAGACCACCACCACAGAACCAAGGGACGTGAGTCAACACCGATGTTACCGATTAAAATTAAAATCAAGATTTTACAGATGCTCTGGCTGTTCCAGCACTTGGCAGACATTTTGCCCTCCGCTACGAACTTCCTTTCATTCACAAAACCTTATGTTAGCTTGTTTCAGCCCCCAACTCAGCACAAACCTAAGGGCAACCCCACGTGCCAGACTAGCGGTGGCAGGAGGATCATCAGGTGGAACGGAAAGCAACAAAACTTCTAATAATAGCATTTGCCAATACCCCTGTAATATTTTATACTCTGTGATCACATGGGCAGCAGGCAATTAGTCAAAATTAAATATGCTCGTTGCTCTTGAGCGATCACAGAGGCGATGCAGACCGCGAGGACGTTCCAGCTTTGTAAGCACTCGGCAGCTGCAGAGCTCTCACGACAATGGCCAGCCTCTGGCTTCAGGAAACTCTGCGCTTAAGCAAAACGCACCTGAATTAACTTCAGCTTAATGGAAAGCATGAAACAAAATACACCGAGTAACTTCACAGTCCTCAGGAAACCGCAACGAGCGCTGTTGCTTTTCCAGCGAGTTTTGCCATCTTGACGGCAGACGGAATGCTGCAACCTGGACAGACACCCCTTCCTCGCTCTGACCGGTGATGACAAAAACTGATCCCACACGCTTGCTCTCAACCCCATGAATTTATAACGCGTGAAGCCACTTTGGTAAATAAGGTACGAACTGGTACAGTAACGTAGTGAAGTGTTACAATACACCATACCATCCAGGGCAGCCTTAAAACAAATAGGTGTTTTAAGTTTTCAGACATAAGAGTTAATTCTAAAAGGCACTTAAAAGCATTTAAAAAAAAAGAGAAGAAAGTAGTAGTATGTCGTACTGCTCAGTCTTCACCCAGAGTGGTACTTTGATGAACAAGCTTGCGATGACAGGAGCCGTGCCGGTAACTGGCTGCCTGACACTTATCTGCCGGGGGGCTGAGGGGGAACTGCAGTAGCAGGTGGCAGACGACTTATCGCTTTCACCTACTCCTTGCTAGCATTTCATAGCGTAATAGCCAGCCCAAACGCTCGAGACTCGCTTCCCAAAACAGTCTGGGTCCCTTACGTCCCTCAGGCAATTCTCCAAACCTTTAAGATCTTCTCTGCGCTTTAGAGGAAAGACGGGAAATAACTCCTCGATGTTAAGCGGAAGAGGAGAATGTCACTGTCGTGCGGGCAAAGCAAAAATGCGAGACCACATCAGAGATGTCAGTGAGCATGTGGCTCAAGGTCCCCAACGCAGCATTGTCAAAGAATTTCTTCCCACGTGAAATAATGCTCAAACGCAGAGTTTTGTAATTGCACTTATTTGAACACGACCAAGCAATACCTAAGCCTGAAATCTGTTAAAAAGTCGATGATAGATATCACATCGGGAAATGGGGCGTTTCTGCCTTGCCCCTCAAGAAAAGCCTAAGCACACGAAGCAATTACTACTGTTTTTTTCTACCGTGGAAATTCTGGGCTTCTCCCAACAGAGAACGTAAATATAGAAGACTGTCAGAAACAAAAGCCCTAGGTAGCATTTTACATTTCCGATGTTTAACTTTTTCTTCTTTCTCGTACTGTGTCATTAAGTGTTTACAAGGATGATTAATGACTGCGGCTGCCAACTCCATTAATGAAAGGCATCTCTGCTCAAAGCTGCAATCCCGCTTTTGGCAAGTGCTGTGCAGAGACAAGGTTACCCCGACACCCTTGAGCCCCTGCACCCGTCCGTACCGCTGAGAGCGCAGCGGCCTGGGAAGCTCACAGTTCCCAGAGAACCCGGTTGCTTCACAGAAAGACGCAGGATGCGTTTCCTGCCGACGTCTCTTGCTGCCCAAAGCAATTAGCGGTTAATGAGCCAGCGACCTTTGCCACCTCTATTAGGGGACGGGGTGCGAGGGGAGTGCTGACAGACGCCAGGCGAAGCGGGAGCTCAGCCGAGCGCCCGGAGGGACCCGCAGACGCCCGCTCTGCCTGGTGGTGCTTTGGGAGCATCAGCCCCACTCCCCGCGGAAGGGACCCAAGACCCAGCACTCCCGAAACCCACGTCTGGTGTGCAGCGCGAGCACGCCAAGCAAGCTACCAGCAGCGCCATGCTAGGGGAAGTCTTTGCTCCATCTGCTCGCTAAAACCAGAACCAGATCTGTATTACACAAACACTAAAACGGTTCAAAATGAACGACAACTAAAACCCAAGAGCAAGGAACTCCCTCACGTGCACAGAGCATTACAGAATTTTCTGGCAATTAACTGATTTGTCCTAACGCGAGAAATCCTATGAAAATCCCCTTTCTATCCTCCCCCAGAGCAAGAGGAATAAGCACACACACACTTTCACAGGCATCTCAAAAAATGTAAATCTGTAATTAAATTGCTTGGCTAAACTTATGATTTTGTATTTCTGGTAAAAAAAAAAAATTGAATTAAAAGGAACGCTTCCTTCACCAGGAAATATAAAACCACTATAAACTTGATTTAAGACAAGATGACATCTTGATATGGAAATATATTTCCATCAAACATTTCAGTTAAAACTGCATAATCTGACAGAAAGCAAACATCTCGATAACATGTTCTAAGCATTTTTAAATGCTCCATTTCTCTTGCTGCTCACAGTATTATTTTACTAAGTGTAAAGTCAACCACAACCTATTCAGCTCTCAAAGGATATTGTTTCTCCATCCCAATTACCCAATCCAGAGCAACATATGACCATTTTCCTCAATCTGCAGACAAAAGCGCTCGGAAAAAGTTATCTGTGGCATTCCCATGGCGATGCCCTGGTAGAGGAAAGAACAAACCCCAGCTGCTCCCTGACCTCCATGAACGTGTCAGCAGCGTCTCATTTGCAGATGCAAGGGAACCATCAGCAAACCTAGCCTACACGCCAGCATGCAACGCATGCCCTTTACGCTGCCTACCAGCCCCAGAGGCCGAAAATATGCTTGCACTTTATTTCAAGGACCCGCAGATGTGTACAAGGGCCACATTTAAGTTTCCTTGAAATATCCCCATACAAAGGGGCAGAAAAAGCAATGCTTAAGGGTTTCGGGAAGTAGCTGGGTCATAGTTGGGTTACGAGGGCCAGCCCCGGCTGCCCCTCGGGGACGCATCCTGCACCACATCCCCACACCAGTTCCCACTGCGGTCACACTCTGGAGAAGTCTACGGTGAGACCAGACATCCGTGAGTTTGTCCGAACACATACAAGTTTGAGGGAGGACAGCAATGTCATGGACGTCCTCAGATCTGTAAGTTACTTTACGCATTTTATTTCTTTTACATCTTGTAATAAACCTCCCTACCGGTGAGACGCTTTGCAAGCAGTACCAGTGATTTTGAAATTAACACAAAGATTCTGGAAGTACAACTGTATAAAATACATCTTTTTCTTCTATATTTTACAACTTGTGCCTTCACCAGCATAGACAGAACACCTGTGTCCTCAGATGAAAAAATATATTCCTTTAGGAATGACTCTGAAATGTAGTCCAACATTATTATTCAATTATACCCTAAGAAAAATTCAAGTTTTGTAACAGTGAACAGAATTAAACTTCCAGGTTGGGGGTGGGGAGGGAAATAAAATCTGTAAGCTAAGCTCCCTCCTCCCCCGTAGTTAACACAAATTTTCCAAGACTTCATCCAGGCTTAAGATTCTGCCTTTTTTTTTTTTTTTCCTCCTCTCTCTGAGCTAACAAGGCCAAAAATCTCTGGCCACAAGAAAAGCTCTTCCTCTTAAATAATGCAATAGGGAAACTGCAACCGACACGCCACATACGCTGGCAGAGACAGCACCAGTAATAACCCACGTACAGAAGCAGCTCCTTGTCCCCGCTGCGTGGCAGCCACAGTGACAGATTTTGGAGGAAAGAGAGATACAAACGAGTGTGACAAACTTGACATTCAAAAAGACAGAAGTGGGTTGGTTTTGTTTTTTTAACATACTAGCTGATGACTTGTGATTATTAGCGAACAATCCATCTAGAATTAAGGTACGAGACAAACCTACACCAGCAATATGCTGGCAAGCACTATCAAAACCGCTCGCTTTCCCCCTCTCCAGGATGCTGACATGTCCTTCAGAAGGAAGGCTACGCTCCCAAATTTTTCTTCTAGTCTAATACACCTTGCAAGCACCTACGCTTTCCCATTTGCATCACGCTTACGAATCATAAGGGTTTTCAGCTATATGATTAACTTCGTTTGCCACATTCTGCACCCCGGGAGGCTACGCACACCAAACGCTACTCAAAAAGAAAAGCTGAAAGCCCGCCTGTGTAAATGTATACACAAGACTTTAAACTAGGGACAACAGAAATACTAGAGCAAAATGACTGAAAACCAACAAGCTGTTTCCAATAACAAGGAGCATCATTCTGCCACAAACCTGTGCAGAGAGCTTTCCTTCTCAACTGCCTTTGTCAAAACATCATCTTTTAGGGCCACTAGAGTTGCTATTACTCCATGCCCCATTCCCATTAGTATAAACACTATCACAGAATAAATTGCAACCCACATTTTCTACAATTTACATTTCAATTCAAACGACCCAAGACAAAAACATCTACACAAAGGAGCCAATGCCAGCAACTCCGCAAAAGACCCGATTAATTTTGTCACGGTATTTAGTATGTTAAAAATAGATACTTGACTTTAACTTTCAGATGGGGGGGGGGGGGGGGAAGGACTCCAACTTTGAAAAATATACACATGAACCGATCCATATTTGATTCCGCGTGCAGCTTGCCACTTGCAGTCATTAAACTCGTGAGTACAATTTTTGTTAACACATTTAAATGTTACGAATGATTGATTAGAGGGACAAGAACAGTTAGCTTGCAACAGGCAGATATTAACTGGAGTTTTACAGCAATTTCTCAAAGGTGATTGCTTCTATTATTAAATGATTCCCACAAATATGGCAGTTACTGTAAGACAGTGCTAACAAAAAGTGAAACTATACTGCAGGTATCGCCATGTAACTTCCAGCCTTGCTGCCCAGAAGAAACAAAGGCAAGGGATTGTAGACCTATTTAGATTGTTCTTCAACTTTACCTTGGCCCACCAGACACCTGAATTTTAAACACTTCTGTTTCATTTCAACAAACCCAGCCGTGATGCGTTAACAGGAGACAGGTAAACTAGCACATTCAGAGTAACTGGATTCCAATATGAAGCGCCCAATTCTTGGTGTCCCCTGTTCTTAACAAGATTCTCAGACAGGAGCAAGCTAGTTATTTCTCAGGACCCTGTTTGGCAGGCAAGAGCACGCAACGGTTTTTTGTTCGGAAGTCTTTACACGTAGTAAGATAACATTTTGTTTAATGTGGTACCAGAGCACCTATCTAATTTTAAGCAATTTTGAGACATGTCAGTAAGATGATGCAAGATTTGACTCTCTGAGACAAGTGATGTACACACACACAAGCAATAGACTCCTACTATACTAGTAGTCGGCTTCCACATTCACCTTCACGTCTAGTTTAAAGCTCACTTTCAACATGTAATAGGACTTCATTATTTAAACAACAGGTTCCAGAGCCAGGGAATTTATATTCTGTAACGTACATGGCATGCTCTCAAAAAAAAAAAAAAATCCATAAGCATCAAGGAAGCTGATACGTTTGAGAATAAATAAGAGATTTAACTACCTCATTAGTGTTCCAGCGGTGCCTCTCCTTCGGTAAACTTGAACATTTTGGTAGACATTCAAGCAGCTTCTTCGGTAAAAAGATTTTTACATGACTGCCATTGCTGTTCCCATGATCATCTAGAAAGAAGAGGAGACACGTGATGTATACACAGGAGAAGAGGTGGTTTCCACGAGGAGACCCTAGCTACCACAACACTTGGAAACCCACCAGTTCACTTGTCAAAGAGCAGGCGATTCGTCATTGCAAAGAATAATACGGATTTCTGTTGAAATTGCACCTTTATTTCAGAAATACAAATACAGTTTAATTCCTTGTGGTTGCAAAGTTTGAGAAGAGCTTTGATGGATTTGTGCATGAGGAGCCTGTGTGTGTGCTTACCTGTGCCTATTTTAGCTTATTATTTCCCTCAGTGACAAATTTTACAAGCAATAGCGACAAAACTTTATAGAAGCTGTGACCACAGCAGTATGACCTGCCAGGAAAGTCGTAAATGAAGTTCACACTTGACAGGATTTGCAAGTAAATAAGCACAGAGCCCCAGCACCTGCTATAATTTTGTCAAGCTGCAGCAGAAATGCAACACAAGGTGTATTAGTTCATTTAAAACTAAAATGGGCTGTACCTGATTAAAAACAGGTTACTTTTCTTTCCACAGACAGCTCAGAAAGTGAACGTAGTTCCTCAACGTGAGAGTGAGGTAGAGGGATGGAAATCTTCCTACCCCACCACACCTGGGGGTCTCAAAAGCAGAAATACTGAAGAACACAAAATTACTCTTTTTTGTTGCTAAAAATGTAGAAGGTGCATTGATCCCCCTTAAAAAACAAAACAAAACAAAAAAGAGATCCCAAAACTCCAAAAGCCCAACAACAGCCCCCAAAAGTCCCAGAAGCATTAACTTGATTACGTCTCTCTGTTACCCCTCTAACACCACCTAAAAAATGAGAGCATCCACGAACTGTGCGTGTTTATAGACCAAATCAGTCCCCGCAGAAGAGGGAACTGGAGCAGCAGGATAATACATCCCAGCTACAGCACAGGAGTTTTCCTAGTCGTTCTTCTAAAAGCCCCCCACCTCTGCCTTCTTCCACTATTCTCACGCTTCCCATGACAGATACTGGGCAGCGGTATGCGAGAAGTACACTTATTCACTGGCATTTTACCCTACGAAATTAATTCATAGTCATTTCCTGTTTGGAAGTGTACAGAAAAAGGATATTAACTTTCTCCTTTTACACATCTAATCATTTTATGTCATTAAACAGATGCCAGCATCATGATAAAACTCCTCTGTAATTACGTATGATACAGAAATTTCCCATGACCTGCAGCAAACCAGAGAGAACCTGTCCCGCAATCATTTTAGAAAGCGGGCGAAGAGCGCAAAGTAGCAGCTAGACATGCCTAGTATTTTTAAAGCTTGATTATACTCTTGGATGTGTCAAGTTCAACAATATACATGCTGTTAAATCAACTACTCGTGCAAGCACAGCAGATGAGTTTACAAGATAAGCAGCGATGTGTATGATAAACGTGAGCTGCTCTATAATTTATGAGTCCTGTGCGCTCCCTGAGTTATTGGGAACTTTACTTACGACTGCGTTAGACTAAATCAACAGGGTTGCCAGTTTCATACTGCTTCCTGTGCGAACGAGCAGTCGGGCGGTATTGATCTTTGCTGAACTGATAAAGAAATCGGGAAGAAGGTTCTCTCAATTATTTTTTTGTATACCATTCCAGAATTTCGAGCTTGACATTGAATACCTCAGACTGTTACTCTACAGGGCTTTTTGGCCACATCTCTTTCCCAGTCAATGTTCTGCACGTGTACCGTCACCTGTGCTATTTCCCACCATCCCTGGCCACTCAAAGCTTTGCAAACACGCATGCTGTGATGCTTGCGGTCATCCACAAAGACACCGACTTGCTTGGGGCAAAGAACGGAGCCAGGCCGGGCCCCGCCATGACGGCAGCCCCCAGCCATTCCCACCTGTATTTTCAGACCTGCCATCCGATTTAGCTGGTACCTACTTAACATTCCCTACGTTAATTTTATACCGTTTTCATTTCTCATTCAAAATATTGCATTGCACTACATTCAATTCATTAAGGCGGCAAAGTATTTTACAGCACACATTATTGCTTTTATCAGCCAAACTACATCCCCAGTTACATCTCATCAGCTTATTTTCCATGGGCACATTTTAATTGACATTAATTGTATTACTTCCCCTTACCTCCATATCAGTCAAGTCCTCTATCATTCATTCCATTATTTTGCAGGGCTGGCAGACCTCTAATTATTCAGCTCGTTTTATTAACTTTCTTCCACTGTCATCAATTATCAGTATTATTAATCCAGAAAGTGCCTATGGATAATAGGTCCCTTAAAAATGTTTTGGTAGAAGTTATCAGAACTTGCTGACTCTAAACCTTCCAACTCCTGTTGTTAGCATCTCATACCTTTGTCTTATTATAACAATGGAAGGTCATTTTCATCATCCTGTAATGTGACTACATCTCACGTATGCATCCCTTTCCTGCATTCAGCAATGACATTTCTTCATTCCAAAAAAAAAATCACCAACATGGAAAACAACAACTGCCACCTGCCCCGATCTGACAGACTTTTCGTTAAAGAACCCTCTAGCTGCGTGGTCAGAATGACACATAATAATCACATTATGGGAAGTGAATCCTAAATTCAGTGACCTCTAAAACAGGTTTGACCTTGGAAAAGGATGAAGTTGGCCAACCAGCTATGAGGATCAAGAACAAGAAAGTGCCTTGCCCCAAACGACACACACACGCTGGCTTTAAAACTTGCTTCCCTGCCCACTGGAATCATTCGTGACATATTCCCAAATGGAGGAAAGCCTACACAGATAAAAGTGGGAAGCTGGGCACCGAAGAGGAGGATTGCCCTCCCAGCTGCACTAACGGTCCTGGCAGACCTCAGTCACCCCTGGACCTCCACTCTGCAATTCAGCTTCCTTCGTAAAGCGTTTGCCATCAGCGGATCCCCAAGCCTCACACCACGGGATCTGTCATCCCCACCTACAGACTGGCTACCAAGAGTTCACATTCCTCCAGATCAACAATCGCTTTGCTGCTCACGTTCCTCAGAAATAATACTGCAACCCTTCCAACTAAAACACGTAGATCTTTAGGGAGGTGGAGGGGAAAAAAAAACCAACAGTTGTTGTAGTGGTTGTCCTTTGGTTTGAATCAAATCTGTCATTTCTAGTCAACCTGATGTACCCACTCACCTACCGTAGAGTCTTCTGATAAAGTCAGAGGAATAAGAATCAACACTGCTCAGCATCCACGTCCGACTTGCAGAGCAACCAGCACGTTCCAGAGGGAATATTTTACAATTATTTAGAAGTAAAATTTCCTCTGTAGTTAAAAAAAGCAGCTGCAATTTCACAACGCTTATTCGATTTTACTGTGCAAATCCAGGCCAGATTTGTACTTGAACTTTCTTCCTCGTATTATTTTTGCCATGGGTGCGACTTATGACATTGTGATCTGCAAACCCATCCAGTGTCAATAAAAAGTGCTTTTGCAAGCAAAGCTGCAGTTGCACAAGGAGGATCTGACAGTAAAGCTGTATCAACATGGGTTTTTTTTTTAGTGCAAAGCTGGCCGCAGCTCAAAAACGCTTCCCAAGGCATGCACAGCCAATTCTGAAAACTACAATAAGGAAGCTACATACTAAAATATACCAGCTTACACCGTACCTCATTATAATTCAGCATGAAAATCCAAAATTCCAAAGTTCCACTAGCAATCTTCAAGATTACTTATCAGCAAACCAGAAACTGGTGTAAAATTAAGAAAGTACAACTATTATAAAGTTCACGGAAAGTTCCATATTAATTATACCACATAAACCCTTCGTAATTTTATGGGTTTCTTCATGCTCTTTGCACTTTATCCTCCCAAGGGATGCAACATGGGCCATAAAACTTTAAAGCGCACAACAGCAAATCACACAGTGAGTCTGTGTTCTACCCCTGTTCGCCAAACAATTCCCCCCCCTTTTTTTTTCTTTAACTGGTTCTTAAATCTTCTGCAATCCAGGAGGTGAATTTAGATCTGTAGACCACTTAACTGCCACAGTTTATCAATATAACGTATAATTGGAGAATACAGAAATGGCTGAATGGGTGTTGATCAACTGCTGATTTGCAGACAGGTCTACACTGGAAATAAATATAAAGAATAAGCCTATAAAATCACAAACACAAGTTTCCTAAACCTGTTATTATGAAGTAATAACTTGGGGTTGGCCATCTTCTTAACTACCTCACAAGAGTGGTAAAAGGCGTTTAAACGTTACGAATAGGCGCTTTGGTATAAAACAAACAGCTAAAAATCACAAGGCAATTATTAGCTACTTAAATGGAATGGGAGGGCATCAAGTTAACTGTGGTGCCACGCACCACACTGCTGCTTAAGCAGCGGAACCGAGTAAATACAGTTTGGAAGAGGCACCCATAGGAACCCAGTAAGTGCAGGCTACCTGAAGTCTTCCAGTCTTCGGCATAATGGCGGAATTAACCCACGCACCAGCCCTCCTTGCAAGGAAAATAACAAGCGTGTGCCTTATTTAAGAGAGCTCATTTAAGTGACTATGTCAATACCTGAAGCAAAAGCAGCAACTCCGCTGTCCTTCCTTTGGAGTTGTGGTTCTCAACCCTATTGGCTTTTCTGAAACTCTCCCCCCTTTGCAAAAAACTACGCTACCAGTAACTCACTCTTCTAAAGATGATACACGAAGACACAGACAAAAATGAAAGTCAAGATACCTTGACTAAGGTAGATAGCTTTAGTCAAAAGAAATTCATTTTTTTTACATCTTCGTATTTCCCATGTATCGATTTGGTTCTGCTAGGTCCTGGGCTGTGGGTGGGAGTATGGAGTCCCCTTGAAGTCCTGCATTCTTTCACTTGCTGACCTCTGGACACAAACAGAATCGAGAAATTCAATCCAGCAGAATCAAATGCAAAGAATTATCCCCGATCCAAACATCTGAAGGACTGGCGTGCTATTTCTCATAGTTAAACTTCGTTCCTGGCATTTTCAATCAGTAAACAAGTAGCAATATAAGCAAAACCAACAGCTTTTGGTCTGTTTTCTAGAAATATTTGGACAATTACAGTTGTAAATCTCTTGGCACCAAAAGCAGATATCTAAATATCAATAGAGGGTGGCTGAGATAAGATAACCAGGTCCAGCTCCCCAGCGCTGCTTTCCCAGCAGGGTTCCGCTGGATGCCAGTGCTCAGCTCAGACACTAGCCGAGCAAAAGTGTTCCAGATCCTTACTGCGAGGGATGCGGGCAGCCCCAGAAGCAGCCTGGGGACTGTGGGAGGATGCGAGGAAAGAGCGAATGGTTTGGGCAAAGGTAAAAATCATGAAATAGGAGCTAGAGAGGACGACACACAAACCAGCACGCGTGCAGCTGTGACTGCGGGGAAAATGGGAGGAACGAGGAAAACCGGAAAGGATGAGGAGGAAGTCCTAGGAATGGCAGTAGTATCAAGGATGATCAACAAAATAATTTTCCTCTAGTAAGTTATTGAATCTAGCCTAGTTTCTTGGAATATTTGTGATAAATACTTTGTTGCTATGACAAGCTCTACAAACCCTTCTAAAACTGTAAGAAATACAAATATAGCTAAAACTCTGCTGCTGCCTATTATCGTCCCGGTTCTGCCCACCAATTAACGTGCTACTTGTAAGTTATTTTATCCTTTTCGCATAGCAGAAAGTTTCTTGACATTTTGTAACTGAATTCAATTTAAACACCACGGTTATGTAAAACTGCAAATGGTGCATTTTGGGGAAGAGTTGATCGCACAAGTCTTCTTAATGAAAGCCTACGCGCTGGTTGGGAAGGTCCGGTTTACACAATTAGCTATTTGTTTCTTATGCTGTACGTTTATCACTGTGCTCAGCACTTCGGAGTCTGCTTCCCCCAACAAACAAAACTGGTGACTGTTTCACAGGCTCCTCTTTCCCTCTCCCACCTCAGCAGGTGGTTTAAAGCACCCTGCCAACCATACAAGACAGAAGAATCTGGTTAAATTCAGAAGGCGCACAGAAGTAACTATTTTAAAAGCAATCTTTAGGAGCACTAAACCAGCACAGTCGCTTCAACTTTTTCCTGCGGCTCCTAAGTGTGTTTAACCACAACTTTCACCATGCTGCTTTTAAATATGACAAGTGCAACGGAATGATCAGACCGTTGCTCACAGTCGCCAACAATTCATTTGTTTTAGACCTGTCAACAATTCCTTCGTCCCTTGGTTTTCACTAAAATTACATCATCAAATTCAACTGCAATGAAACTAAGGAGAGGTAGATATTATTAGTTAAGCCTGGCAAAAATAAACCACCCAATTATACAGTTTTCAACCCTACAAACGTTCTCAACACTACAACAAATTTTCCATAAGTCCCAAAGTATTGGCTAAGGCTAGTGAAATTGCTTAGTCTGAGCCTATACATTGGCAGCCACCAGCCATGGTATTTTTACTTAAAAAAAACCCAAACAAACAAACAAACTAAAAAAAAAAAAAACAACACCCCAAAAAAAACCCAAAAAAACAAACTATGAACAGTTTGAGTTTGGAAACCTACCTGGACAGCAGGTGGAAAAAACCCCACAAAAACCCGTGAGCCGGAGATGCTACAAGAGCAGAGGAAGGACACTCAGCTCTCCATTTCCAGTGATAACAGGAGTTTGCTCTTGCTCACCCAGTGCCATTCATACTGCTCCTCGGTATGAAGGCGCACCTTCAGCGTCGCCCCAGGAGGAGGGCAGGTGCTGCACCCCAAAAAACTGGGGTTAAGACACGTGCCAGCACCCGCAGGCGTACTTGCCTTTCAAAACCCACAGGGTTTAAACCAGGGTAAACACAGCACAGGGCTGAAAGGGCGCAGGAAGCCACAGAAGGTGAAAACAGGACACAAAGCGAGGGGGAAAAAAAGGAAAAAGAAAAAACTCAGCAAGGTGTGGAAGAGGAAGCCAGGAAACACCGAAGATGCACGAAGCTGCTGGAAGCAATGCATTTTAATTAACCAGCACTGTATTCCACAACACACTCTACCAGCCTCACTTCACTCCATGGAAAGGTTTGGGTTTAGGTTTCCCCCCCTCCCTCCCCTGCAGACATATTTGGTTTATTGAAGCAGAGGCAGAAGGGACACTAAAAAAGGAAGGTCACATTCCAGCTCCCTCTTTCTGAAGGCTGCCTGGACAGAGGGGTAGGATAGCTGTTTCTCTTTCCTCCAGTAACATATACCTTCCTAAGCAGGTCTTTAAAAGACTGCATGTTTGAGAAGAACCATTTAAAAATAATAGTAACATAAAGTTAGCACCAAGTCTTTAAAGATTAAGTTTTAAAAAAATTTGTTTTACCTTTACTTGTACGTAATCCTTTCACTGTTTCCTGATAGAGGAAATTAAATCTGAGTTACAACATCTATAGGAAACCTTCCTACACAAGTAGCTTTAAAAACCCACACAAATGAACAAAAAAAAAAAAAACCTTTGAGCCAAAGTGTTTGGGAAAACCATTAACAACAAGGGATGTGGAATCAGATTAAAAGACTAGAGCTTTAAAGCTTTAAACAAGCCCCACACCTTACATCAGGAATCTTGCGCATAAAATGGTTGTAATACCAAAGGTTCTCCAAAAAACTGACTTCACGCACAAACGCAGTTTCTGCTGTTTGGAAAAAGCAAATAGAGTCCTCTCTCTGAAACTCTCCTGCTGGCTTACAGCCCTCTGAGTGGGTCTAGAAACTTCAGTAGAAGGCAGCTCACTTCTACCTCTGACAACAGAAAATTTTGGTAAAATCCCAACTGCTGAAATTCAGCAAAAATTCTGGGGCAAGGAGTGGACCAAGCTAAGCATCAAACCGTGCCTCTTCACCATGACAGTCCAATTTTGCCAGGAAGGACAGCAGTACGGAGAGCGTGGCACAAAAATCCAATCCATCACGCTCACAATAAGCTCAGGTTTGTTTCAGTAATAAAACGTTATGCAACACTTCCGCAGAGGGAAGTAAATATTTGCTGTCTAACAACCAAATCAAGAATGTTTTGTTTTCAAAAGGTATGTTGCCCAAACAGTCCCTCAGCATTCAATAATATTTGAAGCTCCAACTTCCTTCTCGGTCAGTATCAACAACAAGCCCAGAAGAGCTGCCAAAATCCCTGCCGCCATCCTCCCCCGGTATCCTCGGCTCACGTGGGAGTTACGGGGAGAAATCCCACCTCCTGCCTGTCCCACCTATTGACCCTGCCTGAATTAACAGACATAAAATTCAACAACTGCGTTTAACCGAACTTAGTGGGCACGACAAAGTGCTCAGCTCCTGCGCCAGCTGCACAGTTTAAATACATAGGCACTACTGTGCTTTAAAGCTACCGGTTTTGGACACCTGTCCATGGGAATAGACAGAAATCTAAAGAAAGGTTCTCTAAGCGCATTCCTTCTATTTTGAACTTTTCAAAAAACTTACTTGCTTTAATTTAAAGAAGACCACCCACCCCGATCAAGTTCAGAGCCCATTGCAGCTGCCAAGATGGCACCTCCAAGGGTCAGTCCTTCCATTTCACTTCAGACATGCAAAACACGGCAGAAACTATGAAAGCTACAAAGCCTCTGCCACAGGCATGGTAAGAGCAGCTCGGTCATTGAGCCCAACTTCATCCTGCCTAAGGAAACCAGAAAAGAGGGAACTCACCCAAGTTTTCCAAGACGTGGAAATCTCTCCCGCAGCCAGGGAATGCAGACGCCAGCCTCATTTCAAAGCTACCGCTGAGGTTTTTCTGCTGCCAGCCCAGCACAAGAAGCCTCGACTGAAGCTTGTCAGGGAAGCTCAAAGAGCAGGTGGGTCTGCAGAGCTGTTCGTGAGGTTGGCTTCTACGGTACTGCTTTGGGCGGCTGGATCAGATTGCTCCCCAGTAAAAGCAGTGCTTCCCCGCGCAACTAACCTGCTAGCTGCCATTTACTTCTGTTTTTTACAGTAACAAAACCTAAAGTGACTTGTGT
Organism: Balaeniceps rex; assembly: GCA_013401315.1. Classification (NCBI taxonomy): domain Eukaryota; kingdom Metazoa; phylum Chordata; class Aves; order Pelecaniformes; family Balaenicipitidae; genus Balaeniceps; species Balaeniceps rex. Next base: position 432,511 of record VYZW01043765.1, read on the forward strand.
TCTCTCCTCCAGCATCTGTACTACCGGTGAAACGCTTGTCTCGAATCGCGCTTTAAAACGATTCCCGTTTACGTTTCTGACAGGCGGAGTTTAAGTTTAAGGAATGAATGGTTTATATCTCGCCTCCTTGAAAATATACCACGGAACTAGGTCAGCGCGGGGAGCTGCTCTGTGCGCTTACTACCAGAACAACGCAGGCGCCGGGGCTGAGCCGAGCCGCTGAAGACGCTCCGCTCCCACCTCAGCGATGCCGCCCCCACTCTGCACGGGTACCAAGCAGGGAACCAGCTCCCAAACAGACAAGCGAAACACCGGATCATGACATCAGACGGGCGCATCGAAATGCTGGGCAAAAAAGTCATTTCTCCAGCGGCTGGTGCACAATACAAGAGCAAACGCCGCTGCGGATCCATCTCCTCAGCAAGAACACGCATCAACGGCCCACAAAAACCAGTTACTGTTACGAAATGCGATAAAAGTTGCGTTAAATGACAAACGTAAAGGCCAAATTACCTTTCAAGTCAAGGAGCACTCATCTGCACAGCTCTGTAAAGCTGCAGCCTCGTAGGAATAAGTATACTGAAAACCTGCGCTTTACGTAAAAAACCCCGTCATTATACGTTAGCACAGGAAGCCTGAAAAGGGAATCGAGCCCGCGCGTGCTTTGGTGACAATACTTTCATCCGCTGAAGAACCGGAGCTTCACAATTGGAGCTAACAAGTCCAGATGGATGCTCATTCTCTTCTCGCTTACACCCCTGTTAACCAGTTGGCATTTTACTACGTTGGTGGAGTTAATCATTTACTTCAACGCAAATGAGAAAAGAATGAAGCCCGGCGTTTTCCAGACCACAGGAAAGATGGTACTAATGAATTTGGGAGCTTCAAAGAGATTAATAAAAGATGAAGCTGACAATGCTCATAATCACCACTACCACTTAAAATTTGTTTTTGCAGAGCACTCCGCCTTCACCATGCTGGACAAGGCGCAGGCAAAAAGCAAACCAAAGGCGGCCATGCCAACAACGGCTCTACAACTACTAAATTACAAGAAACAACCAAAAGAAAAAAAAAAAAAAAATATTCCCAAAGCACTTTGAGCAAAAAATCCGGACGATAGAGGCGGGATAACAACCTAAGAAGGGGTTTCCCGGAAAAGAGCGCAAATGGGTTAAAAGTGAGGAATTACGTTCCCTACAGCAGATAGGGTAAAAAAACCCCACATTAGCCAGATTAAAGGCAGTTATTTGAGGTGCCCAGCTACAACCAGATGAATTCACGAGGTGTGGGTAAATTCACCCGATCCCGGTTACGCAACCGGTCAGTGGCAGGATGTGCACTGTGCACCGTCCACCTCCCTCTCCTCCCGCCCCTGTAAAATGGAGGCCCTGACACAGGTACCAGCTGTGCGGCGCGACGCCAACGCCAAGCGAGGCCGCGGCTGAGCGGCCACCACGGCCCCCCGCCTGCCCGCAGGAGTGAGACAAACGTTGGGGCGACGAGCGTGCCAGCGCGCGATCCCCGCATCCGTGCTGAGCCGGCGGGCGTCCGGAGCCGGCGCAGCGGACGACGGTGGGGTCAGGAGTTGCGGCGGGCGCTTCCCGCCAGCCTCGGCCTGCTCGGACAAACTTTGGTTAAATACCCGAAAAGGTGAAGGACGAGGCGGACGGGCCCCGGGAAACCGCCTGCTGCCGCCCCCGGCCCGCC
>VYZW01043766.1:0-41550 GCA_013401315.1 Balaeniceps rex
GAGGCCGCTCCGCGCAGCTCCCCCGCCTCGCCGGGCAGGGCGCCGGGCCGCAGCCCAGCCCGGGAGCGCCCCCGGGTAGCCCCGTGCGAGCCCTGAGCGCCGCCACGTCCGGCAGGGCAGAGGGGCGGTGGGGCCGGGCTCTTCCCACAGCTCCGGCGGCGGCGGCGGGAGCGCCTCTGTCGCCCTGGGCAGGGCTTCCCCCGCTGCGGGAACGCCGGAGCTCTCGGGGGGAGAGCTAGGGAAAAGCCGCCGGGCGCGGCGGGTGGGCGGAGGGAGGGCGCCCACGGCCGGCGGGAGGCTCGGCAGAACCTCTACCCCGGTTTCTTCTTTCTCCACCTTCCCAGCTGCCCGCACTGCCCCGGGTTTGTGCCGACCCCTCGGCCCCGTTCGTAGGGACGTGACGAGCTGCTCTAGGATCGGGTACTGCTTCTCGAAGCGGTTTTCCCACGGCAGGACGTCGTCAGGAGAACACCAGGCTGATCTCAGGCTGCCTGCAGGCGCTGCGCTGGGCAGCTCCAAGGCTCTCTGGCACTTAGGCGCTCAGTCCCTGACCGCTGCAAGGCTGGTGTCAAGCTGTCAGCAAGGCCTCCTCCATGTCCTCTGAGAAAGACGGCATCCTCTTTTCTTGGCTGGGCTTGATGTCAGTATTGTCTCTCACTGGGGAGGTGCTGGAAGATACAAACCACTGACAGAGTGCATAGTTTTACTGTTTTTTTGTTGTGGGGTTTGATTAATTTTAGTAGTTTGGTAGTAAATAACAGTGGCTCATTTTTACTGTAGTATTTGTACTGCTACCACAAAGTTCAATGGTAAGGCTTATTACAATTTAACCCATAAAGATAAGCCCGCAAAAGGGAGAGGAACAGCAAAGAGAAAATGCTGAGCTGTTCGCCTGTTTGAAAGGGGGTGAGACTAAGTCTTCCCCCCAAGTTCTGCTCAAAACTTTCCCTCTTCCAGTGTCTGTGTCTGGTTTCCATGGCATCGTGATTCCCAAGCTGGGGATGTCATGCCAGGGGAGAGGCTCAGAGCTGCCAAGCCCTGCAGACCATAGTCGTGAGGGACGTGGCACTGCTGTCATGAGACCTTCCTTCCCAGCAGACTGCGTGGAGTGCTGCTGCGGGAGTGTGGCAGCAAATCTGTGTTTCTTGCAGTGAAGTAGGGGATTCCCCACTGGGTACCCAGGTGCTGTGTAGGACCCTAGGACAAACTTGAAACTTACTTTCAAGGCAAGTCTGTGCTTTCTTGAGCAGATTCCCTCATGATAGTTGTGGGACAGCTGGAAGTCAAGATACGTTTTTACGTCTGCAAGGAGAAGTAAAATTCCCTGCATTTGGTCAAAGAGAATCGTTCAAAGCACTAAGCGCTTGCCTGCCATGCCAGCATGCATCCATGAGAGAAGAAGGGAGCCTGGTTCCTGATTCCTTTTAACAGCATCATATGCGAGATGAACTCTGGCATTAGAGGGTAACCACAGTCCTCGTCTGAGCATGTTTCCTGGCGTGTGAGTGGGCATGAGGTGGCAGTAGTGGGGATAGGCAGGGGCAAAGCCAGAACTGCCGCATGTGGAGTCAGAGCCCCTCCTGCCAGCAAAGGCTGTCCTGGGCACTCAGCTGACCTGAAGCTGCCCCATGGATGTGCATGCTTTCTTGTGGTGTTTGTAGGGCTCCTATCGCACTGGAGCACTGATCTCTGGCTGCTGTGCACTGCATAACGAAGCAGGATGCTTCAGGGGGAGTGCTGATGGATGGTACAGCTCCCCGTTTGCATTATTGTTTTTTCTGGTCACTGATAATAACACTTCTACTCTAAAATACCAAGTGGTAAATTTTGTGAGATACCTCCCCATTTAGTGAAGCCGCTTGTCCAGTGCTTTGTGGAGGCCAGTGGCAGGTTGCGAAGCACATGGGGCATTGGGAGGCTTGCCCGCCACTGCATGCACCAGGTGGGGGGCCGGCGTGGGAAGCGGGGGCTGAAGTCCTCTGATCAGGAGGGGCATCGTGCCGTCGGCAGCCACCGTTTCTCAGGGCAGGACATGGAGAATGATGGTGGGCAGGTGGTGGCATGAGCCAGAGCAGAGGGCATGCAGTCTTGCACGCCCTCAACAGCAGCAGCGTCATGCTGGGGTGGGATCAGGTGTCTGGGGTCCCTTATGAGCCGTGCCTGCTTTGCTGGCAGTGCACTGCTGGCAGTTGTGAATGCTTTCTTTTTCTCGATCCCTCTTCTGCTTGGAGGGTCCCACTGGTGTCCCTGGGCACTGGGCCATGGGATGAACTTGGCCTCTGGAGAAAGTTTCACACCTTTCCTAACAAGCCCTGCATCCCAGACAGGACTGTCATGCCAGGGTTGGGGACTGGCAGCCCTCTCTCCCCTGCAGTGTGGTCCTTCGAGCCTCCCTATTATCAGCAGCAGCTGGGCATGCTGTGCCACCCCGTCCCCACAGTGCGACCTGTCCGAACTCGCAGCAGCTCTGCATTGTGCAGCATGTGCTCCCAGCTGTGCCTTTCACTCACCAGAGGTGCATCCAGCCTCACGCCTGTCCCACCTCGGCAGCCCCTTGCTCCCAGGGCCTTGCTTTGTGCCACCAGCTGGGAGCTGGCAGATGGCTTTCCCAGGGAGGCAGAGGCAGGGGCTGGGACCCTCCACCAGCCCCTCAAAAGAGGCCTACATATTGCTGAGCAGTTGCCCTCGGCTCTGCCAAGAGATGTGCTCTCCTGGGAGGCTTTGGTCTCACCTTCACCCTTCCTGGCTGCCAGCTGTGATTTGTCCGGAGCTGCACTGCAGCCTGCCACGCTGGCAGCATGTTTCTGCCACTGTGTGTGCCGTGCGCAGCCGCCCGCTCCTTCTGCCTCTCTGAGTGCCAGGGGAGTCCTGCTGGGGCTGGGACAGCAGGGCCATTGGCTGCCCCCCTGCCGCTGCCTTGCCCAGTGGTCTTGGTGCAGCACTGGAGGGAAGCGTCACACCTGCTGGGGTGGCTGGCAAGGCCTGCTGAGGGCTGGCTGTCTGCCGAGGACTGACAGAGAGTGGCGGGGGGAAAACCATGGCAGGGGACATGGCAATGCCATGGCTTGCTGGGGGCAGACAGATGGCTTGTTCATGTGCAGTCTTTGAGCCCCAGGGTTAAGAAACAACGTTTTAACCACCGTGAAAGAGCAGAGACCTCAGAACAGCTTGTTTGGGCATTGCCAGCCCATGAGTGGGGCTAGCAGGAGAGGGACGGAGGGAGGGAGGGAGGGAAAGGAGGGAGGCCTGTGGGCAATGGTGGAAGGAGCACACTGTAGGGTGAGTGGTGAACCCCCACTTGGTCAGAGCCCATGTCTCTACCTGAGGTGTGACGGCCTGCTGCTCTGGGCCTGCTTCTCTACAGCTCTGTCCCCCAGAGAGGTATGTCCAGCGGGGACCTGCATGTCCCTGTCAACACAGGGTCCCTGTCCTGACTGAGCCTCACCTTCCCTTCTGTGCGCCACAAGCTCTCAGGGCTCACCTCTGACTCTGTGTCCCATCCTTTGCAGGTGCTGATGGAGGTCAGTGGCCTGCCGGTGGAGCTGTGGCAGCTCATTTTATCCTACCTGTGCCTCCCTGACCTGGGCCGCTGCACCTTGGTCTGCAGGGCCTGGTATGAGCTCATCCTCAGCCTGGACAAAACGCGCTGGCGGCAGCTCTGCCTGGGCTGCCTCAAGTATAGACACCCCAACTGGCCCAACAAGCCCGGTGTGGAGCCGTGGTCCTGGAGAGAGGCCTTCAAACAGCACTACCTGGCCTCCAAAACCTGGACCAAAAACACCCAGGACCTGGAGTCCTCCAACTGCCTCTCCCTCTTCCGGAGGAGGAAGGGCTGGCGCCAGCTCTGCGTCGGCGCAGGGGGTGAGTTCGGCAGCCTCCGGGCTGCCCTGGCTGCTGCCAGCCCCTACGACCGCCTTGTGCTGCTGCCTGGCGTGCACGAGGAGCAGGGTGAGGTGCTGCTGAAGGTGCCTGTGGAGGTTGTGGGGCAGGGCAAGCTGGGGGACGTGGTGCTGCTGGCAAGCATCGACCAGCACTGCCCCACGGCCCACCTCTGCAACATGGTCTTCATGCCGGCCCGCTTCACCTCAGTGCTCTACAAGGTGAGGTTCAGCGGAGCGAGGGCGGTGGGGATGTCAAGGCCGCCGAGGTGTCACAACCGAGAGGGTTCCCCGGTCTGCAGGCATCTGAAGAGCACGACCAGGGGTTTGTGGGACTTCCTTAATAAACAGGGGCTCAGTGGCTTTGTCTTCTGAATGTCTCTCCTTCATTACAGATTGCCACAAATGCCACACAAATTGCCAGTAGCAAATCTGCCTTTGATTAATAAAACAAATATATGTATCTCAGGCTATTACAAATTACTATCATCAATCAGTAATACAGTATCAATCAATAGTATGGCAGCAATCAGTAACAGAAGCAATCGTATAGCAACAACCAATAACAGCAACAAACAAGTAGGTATATAGTATTACAGCTTACTGCAAACATCACCAATACAACAGCACATATGCTTATGATAGATTACTTATATGGATATATAATACTGTCCTGGTTTTGGCTGGCATAGAGTTAATTTTCTTCCTGGTAGCTGATATAGTGCTGTGTTTTGGATTTAGCATGAGAATAACTGATGTTCTTGCTAAGCAGTGTTTATATTAAGCGAAGGACTTTTCAGCTTCCCATACTCTGCCAGCGAGGAGGTGCACAAGAAGCTGGGAGGGAGCATAGCCAGGACAGCTGACCCAAACTGGCCAAAGAGATATTCCATATCATATGATGTCATGCTCAGTATATAAACTGGGGGGAGTTGGCTGGGGGGCAGTGATCACTGCTTGGGGACTGGCTGGGCATCGGTCAGTGGGTGGTGAGCGGTTATGTCACTTGTTTTTCCTGAGTTTTATTTCTCTCTCTTCATTACAATTTATTATTATTATTGTTGTTGTTGTTGTTGTTGTTATATTATTGTTATTTTATTTCAATTATTAAACTGTTCTTATCTCAACCCATAAGTGTTCTTGCTTTACTCTTCCAGTTCCCTGCCGCATCTCACTGGGGGTGGGGAGTGAGCAAGTGGGCACATGGTGCTTAGCTGCTGACTGGGGTTAAACCACAACAGTCCTTTTTGGTGCCCAACGTGGGGCTCAAAGGGTTGAGGTAACAACAGATGTGACCAGAGCGTGTTAAAACAAATTTGTGATAAGCATTCATTATATGAGTTTAATAGTTGCTAGTCACAATATTGATTCATTCGCTCTCACAGTTGCTGTGCTTGTTCTCAGAGTTGTGCTATGTAACACCTTACTTGCCATATACACTCCCTGTGGTGCTGTTTATTACCTCTGGGGGTTGGATAAACTTATCACTTTGCTGTACTGTGTAACACTGGCTTATGGTATGATAAAACTATTGGTTGTGAGATTGTACTCAGCACTGCCATCATCCCTGTACTTTGAGAGCCATCTCTCAGAAACTACTAATAATTACACTTTTTACCCCTTCTCCTTGCAGAGCCAATCTATGGGGGAGACACCTTCCTTCACCTTCCCCTTCTGCTCCAGGCTGATTAAAAAAGCTCTTAAGAATTTTGAATATCCTTGGGATGTTCAAACCAGAATGTTCCTATTGCTATGTCTCCTGACTGTGTTTCAGGCCTCGTTTAAGGTTAAACAGCTATTTAAGAATACCACCCAGAGATCTGCCCCGAGGCTGGATAGTTATGAGTGGCAGGGTGTGGGGGATAGTATGGGCAAATACCTAGGACCGTGGTCACCTCCAGTGTTTTGGAACTTCACCCCTGAACAAGTGCAGAATGCTGAAAAACTAGTAAAATATTTGGAAAGAGTATGCTGTCATCCTGGCAATTCCAGAGAGACAGAAAGCACTGCAATGTATTGGGGCTTGGCCCATGCCTACTGAGCCCTTTTCAACACTGTTTAGTACCCTCAAGGGGAAGAGAAGGTCTCTAGATCTGACAACAAAACGACAGGCACTGTGGCTACTCCAGCCCCGGCGGCAGGAGCTGTGGCTACTCCAGCCCTGGCGACAGGCACTGTGGCTACTCCAACCCCTTCTACAGGCATTGCGGCTGAACCAGAGAACCAGCCGATGCTGGTATCAGTTGCCCCTATACACAAGAAGAAACACTGGGAAGCAGAAGTCAGCTCATTTAGTAAGGGATGAAGAAGCTTCTTCTAAGAGGGGGCAGGAGGAAGAAGTGGACAAGGCAGACTACTCCGAAGCAGGGCCAATCACAAGAACAGGAGGAGGAAGAGAGGTGGCTGCTGCTTGGGGGAGAGGAAGAAGAACTCATAAATGAGGCAGTAACCACCTGATCCCTATCCCTGAGTGAGCTGTGAGACACACGAAAAGATTTCAGCTGTTGTCCAGGCAAGCACATTGTCACTTGGCTGCTCCAATGCTGAGATAATGGGGCTAGTAGCCTGGAATTAGAGGGTAGGGAAGCCAAGCAGCTGGGATCCCTTTCTAGGGAAGAGGGCATTGACAAAGCTATTGGAAAAGAGGCACAAGTCCTCAGTGTCTGGAGGCGACTCCTGTCAGGTGTGAAGGAAAGGTATCCCTTCAAGGAAGATGTTATATGTCACCCAGGCAAGTGGACCACCATGGAGTGAGGTATCCAGTACTTGAGCGAATTAGCCGTGCTGGAGGTGATTTATGATGACCTGGACAACAAGTGGCTATCCAAAGATCCAGATGAAGTAAAGTGCACATGACCCATGTGGCAGAAGTTTGTACGGAGTGCACCGTCATCGTATGCCAACTCATTGGCAGTAATGACCTGGAAAGACAGAAAGGGACAAATGGTGGATGAACTGCCTGGCCAGTTCCGGCAATATGAAGAAAGTCTTTCTTCCTCCCTTGTCTCATCTGTGGGGAAACTGGTCCAGCAAGTCAAAGAGGGTAGATCCTACTCCCCACCTGTATGGACCAGTATCTCAGCTATTAGGAGTAAGCGTTCCTCTGCTCAAGAGGGAGGATATAGGGAGTACACACCATGGGCTACCCTGTGGTTTTACTTCTGTGACCATGGAGAGGACATGAGGAAGTGGGATGGAAAATCTACCTCGACCCTAGAGGCACGAGTATGTGAGTTGCAAGGAAAAACAGTCACAAAAGGGGGTTCTTCCAGGAAAATTGCTGCTCCAGTGTCCAGTGGGCAGTTCCCCAGACAGAGTAGAAGGGCTGATCTTACTCCTGATCTTAATGAAGGGACTTCTGATTCATATTTACAAGAAATGAGTAGTGAATACTATGACCAGGACTAGAGGGGCCCTGCCTCCAGCCAGGTGGAGGAAAGGGACAACCGCGTTTAGTGGACTGTGTGGCTTCGATGGCCTGGCACATCAGACCCACAGGAGCAGAAGGCTCTAGTGGACACCGGTGCACAGTGTACCCTAATGCCATCAAGCTGTACAGGGGCAGAACCCATCTGTATTTCTAGAGTGACAGGAGGATCCCAACAGCTAATTGTATTGGAAGCTGAAATGAGCCTAACCGGGAATGAGTGGCAAAAGCACCCCATTGTGACTGGCCCAGAGGCTCCGTGCATCCTTGGCATAGAGTACCTCAGGAGCGGGTATTTCAAGGACCCAAAAGGGTATAAATGGGCTTTTGTTATAGCTGCCTTGGAGATGGAGGAAATGAAACAGCTGTCCACCTTGCCTGGTCTCTCAGAGGACCCTTCTGTTGTGGGGTTGCTGAGGGTCGAAGAACAACAGGTGCCAATCGCCACCACAACGGTGCACCAGCAGCAATATCACACCAATGGAGACTCCCCAATTCCTACCCATAAGCTGATTCGTCGACTGGAGAGCCAAGGAGTGATCAGTAAGACTCGCTCACCCTTTAACAGTCCTTCCTATATGGCCAGTGCAAAAGTCTAATGGAGAATGGAGACTAACAGTAGACTATCATGGCCTGGATGAAGTTATGCCGCCACTGAGTGCTGCTGTGCCAGACATGCTAGAACTTCAATACGAACTGGAGTCAAAGGCAGCCAAATGGTATGCTACAATTGATATTGCTAATGCGTTCTACACAATCCCTTTGGCAGTAGAGTGCAGGCCACAGTTTGCTTTCACTTGGAGCGGCGTCCAGTACACTTGGAATCAACTGCCTCAGGGGTGGAAACACAGTCCTACCATTTGCCATGGGCTGATCCAGACTACACTGGAACAGGGTGAAGCTCTGGAACATCTGCAGTATATTGATGACATCATTGTGTGGGGCAACACAGCAGAGGATGTTGTTGAGAAAGGGAAGAAAATAGTCCAAATCCTTCTGAAGGCTAGTTTTGCCATCAAACAAAGTACGGTCAAGGGTCCTGCACAGGAGATCCAGTTTTTAGGAATAAAATGGCAAGATGGACATTGTCAGATCCCAATGGATGTGATCACCAAAATAACAACTATGTCTCCAGCAACTAGTAAAAAGGAAACACGAGCTTTCTTATGCATCATGGTTTTTTGGAGAATGCATATTCCAAATTACAGTCTGATTGTAAGCCCTCTCTATCAAGTGACCTGGAAGAAGAACCATTTCAAATGGGGCCCTGAGCAATGAGAAGCCTTTGAACAAATTGAACAGGAGATAGTTCATGCAGTAGCCCTTAGGCCAGTCTGGGTAGGACAAGATGTAAAAAATGTGCTCTACACTGCAGCCAGGGAGAGTGGTCCTACCTGGAGCCTCTGGCAGAAAGCACTGGGGGAGACTCGAGGTCGACCCCTAGGGTTTTGGAGTTGGGGATAGAGTATACAGGGTTTTATTAATGGTTAAACAATCATCAAATGATAATTAATCAATGATTGATTAATAAGTAAATGGTAATCAAATGATGATTAAGCAATAATTGAATGATAATGAAACACTGATTTAACAATGATTTAACTGATGATTTAAACGATAATTTAGATGATGGTCAAACACTCTACTGCTTACTACTCTTCTAATACTTAATGGATATATTATATATAAAAAAATGTCGCTAGCATACAATACACCTTTAGGCCTAATGTAAAATATCACTTACCTCGTTGTAGATATCAGATGTCAGCTAGGAGGTGTCTCAGCCTTGAGGAGGAGCCTTGAGAGGCATCCCTGCTCAAGGGAGATCCCTGCTGTGTAGCCTGCTGCTGCGCAGGAGAGCTCAATGGGCTCAGGGGCAGGGCTACAAATATTTATAGCGTAAAGTGATGGACTCATAGTCAGCCTCCCCTTTTGGTATTTGTGCAGGTGTACAGCTATAGCCATTTTAGTTTTGTCTAGTCCCAGCTCAGGCTGTCACTGTTAGATCCTGGTAAGATGTGGCCTAGACTCCTTAGTCCCTGAGGAGATCTAGCCTGCCACCATTCTCATGGTTTGCACAGCAGGGCTGACTTCAGTCAGAGCTGCTTGTCGGTGATGCCTGAACCAAGGCACTGTTCACTCAGTCAGAGTGGGGGTATCTGTCACACCATCCCAAGGGTCATCCAACCTCCCCAGAGGCAGGAGGACAAACCGAACCAACCCCAAAAGTGGGGTCAAAGGGGGACCAGCGAGGTAACAGAGTCTCGCATCAAAAATGCTCCATGTCATATTCTGGTGTCAGCCGGCCATCCCCAGCCAGGGTCAGGTTTGTGTGGAGAGTTCAGCCCATTTAGGAAAGGAAAAGTACACGCAGGACAGGACGTTCTCATGGGGAGAGGCTCCATTTTTGACAAAAATTGTCTGTTTTAAGAGGGTGTAGCACACCACCACTTTGAGCAATCAATAGATGCTGTTAATTTCCATTTTTCACCTGGAACAGCCAATAGGTGATGATATTTTTGTTCTTTCAGAGCAATTTTATTTTTTCTAGACTGTTTCCACTTTTCCAGATGATAAGATGCCATTACAGTCCCTTGTTTTTTGCACTTATCAGTGGTATCTCAGGATGTCTCTGGTTTCTCAGTACCCAGATGCACCTCAGAGACGCAGCTGTGCTTCTCAAAGATGCTTCTGGCTCCCAGCTCCCAAGCTTGGCTTTTTCCTTTGTTCAGTGATTTCCCACTTCTTACCAGCCGCCTTTCTGACTGCCCACATGATGAGGTGTGAGCGACCCGAGAGGGAGCTGGCATGCCCTGCACCAGCCCCGCTGCCCCAAAAAACAGTTGCCGCTGATGTACGCTCTGCCCTCAGTCTGGGCTGGGAGCCCTCAGCCAGGATGCCCAGGATTGTCTCTGGACCTAAGCCAGCACATGGGATCACGGGCCCAGCCCCTCTGCCATGGTCCGCCCTGACAACACTTTGGTCCCCAAGGACAGCCGCTGACTCGTCCAGAGTGGGATGTTGCCAGTGTGAGTACCGCGCCCGTGGGCTGTGCCTCTGAAAACGAGACCTTCCTCATGATGAGTCGGCCCATCGTTAGTTATAATATATGGTTTCATTTCCTTTTCACCATTTTATTATGTGACATATTTAACTTAATCAGTCTGAAAGTCCCCAGGAGAAAGATAATGCACTGGCACGTGGTGGGAAAACTGAGTGGCAAATCTGCTGAGAAAGTCCCTGTTCATCTGCGTCCACGTGCTGGGTTGCTGAAGTGGACATGTGGTGTCTCGCTCAGTGATGTCTCCTGCATTTGGCTGGTCAGCGTGGCTGCATTTCGCCTTTCAGGCTGTTGCTCTGGTCTCTGTGTGCAGCGGGGTGATGGTACAGCCGTTCAGCTGCTGTCAGTGGAATGAGAGCATTTCCTCCCATATCTGTCAATGAAAAACAAATTAAAAAAGCAAACTTACACCAATCCTACTGGCAGTCATTAAAACCCTGCAAGTTGCAGTTTCAGAATGGCTTCTGCAAGCAGCCCCTCAGAAGCTGATTTGATTGTGTCCGTTTTAATTAGCTTTTTTTATTTAAAAAAGGGAAGTTATGATTCAGTCTGGAGCAGGCTAGCAGTCTGAAGGGATTTCTGCGTGGTTGTATTTGGGTACAAAGAAATGCATTTCAAAACCTGTTTGCAGTATGACCACTTCTGAGAGTGCTCAAGGCTGAAAACAAATGTTAGGACGGTGTGTTGGCTGCAAACTCCAGAAGTTTCTGTAAAATTGCCCCAGCTCACCTGTCACAAGCTATTGATCTGTCTGCTTTTAATGTGGTGCACTAGGCAATTGAGGGATAACCTGGGAAGAGAAAATAATGATTTAGGAGATTCCTAGTCAAATTAGGAGCGCAGTGAAATGTTTGATGTCATCTTACCTGCTTCTTCACCCAGTAAACCCCTGAGTCCATTAATGATGCCAGCTGGCAAATACACATCTTTGAAGGCTGCAAACTCTTCTGTGTGGGGAGCGTTGCTAAGTTTAGTGATCTTGGCACATCTAGGCTCTGTCTGCTCCCACACATGACTGCTGGGCCTTGCTGAGACTGGAAAGCTGTGTCTTGGCAGGGAAGTAAAGGAAGTGTTACTAGCAGGGAAGAAAGTCCTGCTAGTAGGTGTCACTTGTTGCAATATACTTGCTAACTTAGCTTGCAGCACTGCATCTGTGCCTATGTGAGCTTGTTGCATCTGTGACACCTGAATGCATTATTGTGTTTGTGAGCACGAGCTTGTTTGCTGTGGAAGGACTTCATGGTACATCCCGGACTGCTTTTTCTTGCTTTGTGCAATGATCTTACCTTGTGCTTACTCTCCAGACAACCTCAGGCTACGTCCAGTTCGACAATTGCAACTTCGAAAGTGGGCAGCTGCAGATCCATGCTCCAGGGACATGCCAAGTGAAGTTCTGCACCTTCAGGCAGTCCAGCATCCACCTCCGCAGCGTGGCTCTCTGCATCCTGGAGAACTGTGAATTCACTGGCAGTGAGAATGCCTCTGTGACTGTGGAGGGCTGCCCAAGCTCTGACCGTAACTGGGCCTGCAAGCACCTGGCTATGCTGGCCAAGTCCTGTGCAGCATCCATGCAGGAGCCCGACACAGCCAGCTGCCCTGTGGCCAAGCGGGATGGCTGGGGGGAATTGCTGCTGGGACCAGTGAGAACATGTGAGATTGTTGTAGGGGAAGAACAAAGCAGCTTCCTCTCTGCTGCGGGTGCTCAAGCCCTGCTTGGCTCAGTCCAGGAAGATACTGAATTTGGAAAGAACCTGCCTGCAGCAAAGGAGGAGGAGTACCCAGCCCTCAACTCAAACTCCAGTGACAGTGACTTATGCAGCGATGATGAAGAGGATGCTCAGGCTGCGTACAAACTGCCCTACCAAGCCCACAGCCTGAGTCACACGGTTGCTGATGTTACACACAGCAGGCTTCAAAGCAACAGACTGCATGCCCTTCAGAGGGACCTTAAGCTCAAGTCTCTGCAGCAGGAGCTGCAGCAGGACAAGGAGGCCCAGTCTTTGGCCAACTCTCTGCAAGGCTGCATCATCCGACAGTGCCTTTTCAGGGATGGGAAGGGAGGAATATTCATTTATTCACGAGGGCAAGCAAAACTGGAAGGAAGCATCTTCAGGGATCTGACCTATGCAGTGCGCTGCATACAAAACAGTAAGGTGCTGTGAAGACTGCTGCGAGCCCTGTTCCCTCTCTCTCCTGCTCCACCAGCTCCTTTCTTATGCGTAGCTTTGGTTAACCATCCCAAATGAAAGGCAGGTCACTTGCAGCCACCTGCTTTCTGCATGCAGTAATGTTCTAATTGCAATTGGAGGTGTTAAATTTGTGGCATGTTGGGCTCGTGTAGTGAGGCCCGCTCTACCTGTAAATGAAATTCTCACCCTGTAAAAGTGGTGCTGGTTATCATCACCTTTGCTGCTCCCAGAACAGCCCATACCACAAATGCAGGGACTTGGGGACTGCAGTGTCAACCCCTGGTCTTGCCCCTCACTGTGCCCAGGAGAGGCTTCTGGAGAGCCTGCAGGGGTGGGTGCCTGCTGCAGGCAGAGGTGGGGTGTAAGGAGGGATTTTGGCCAGGCACATGCGCTGGAGGCTGAACTGAGGTTTTCCCTCAGCACAGCAGCATCTAACCCTGCGCTTGCCCAGAGCTCTCCACCTCTGTGCCTGTGCTCCTCTTCAGACAGGATGGTGGCGGCAAGGACCAGGGGGAGAATCACAGTGCCAAAATCCCCAGTGCTGGCGGTGCTGGGGAGGCTCAGGAGGCTCCTCTCCAGCCACCAGCCCAGAATAAGACCATCCCCACCACTTGGTTGGGGCAACCCAGGATTTAGGCCCATTTTTCAGTCTATTGCTTTAAAAGACTGCACATAAAAGTTTTGTGCAGGAAAAGAAACGGGAATGTTTCTCTGCCTGGTTCTGGGAAAGGGCTTTGCTGTGATGCTGCTAGCTTCCCATCTGCAGTCCCCACAGAAAGGACTGCAGGGCGCTGTTGCCTGTGCCCTGCAGAAACGCTTTGCTTCTTGGCAGTGGAGGACAGCTCCTTTCTTTCCAAGGGATACCTGTACCAGAGGTACCCTCCTGAAGGGCACCCAATGGACACAGAGCGGTGGCAGGAGGGAATAGAGGCACCTCACACAGCTCCACCATGCTGCTCAGCCCCTCTGAGCTTCTCAGGAGCTGTTTTCACAGGAATTAGGCTAGGAACAAATGGAAGTCCAGCACTTTGGACTGCATTCTGGTTTTATTCCCCTTGGTTTGCTTCCAGTTCACTCAGCAGCCTGGTTTTCACTGGTAGCACATGGGAGGGAGATGAGGCCAGCCCAGCTGCTGCTCTCAGTGAGAATTTGGTCAGCTAGGAATTAGCCCAGAGGCTCTTGTCAAGAGGTGGGTGTCAGAGCATCAGGCAATGGGAGACAGTGAAATGCCTGGCTGTGAGATGGGGGCAAGTTGCAACGCAAAGTGGGAGCACTGTGGAGCTAGCAAGAGCTTGGTGTCCTTGCACAGCCAGGACCCTCCAGCACACGGCAAGCCTGGACCAGGGTCTGGTGTGTGGGACCCAGCCAGAGCAGGTGCCTGCGTTTCTTGCCTCCTGTAGCTCCCTCCCTGGGCAGCCAAGCATGACTGATGAAGACAGGCAACTGTCAAGCCCTGCTGAGCTCCACGTTTAGTTGAGAGATTGAATGAAGCACCTTTCTGGAATGAGCAAATAAAAGGAAGTATAATTTAATTACCTTCTGATCTGTGTTGCTCATTAAAGTGGGATATGCAAAGGCAATTTGTAGATTATTTCTTAGCACTCATCAGACATAGGTTTAAGACATGATTTTGTGTGGCTGGAAAATATTAAAGATTGCTGCTGCATAAATATTTAACTACTTCTTTGCTTAGAGGAAACTAGGTTGTTATGAGTGGTGTCAGTGATTTCAGTTTGCTGGCTGGGCCATTTCTGCCCCCAAATGGCAGGATCTTTGCTCTGAAGGCGCAAGGCGATGGACAGGTCACATGCTGAGCATGTGTGCTGTACTGCACTGGCCCAGTCATCTTCATGGGAGACTGATGGGAGGCTCTGTGGCATTTGACGTCGCCTCCGAGCAGCTCTATGCAGCAGAGAGTCAGGAGGCAGCCTGTTGCTGACTGTGTACAGAGAGGATGCCAGTGCAATTGGGGACTGCCTGAATGGGGAGGAGGCAGGTCTGTTGTACCACAAGTGATGTGGAGATGGAATGGGGAATGGTCGCTTGCTGTTGCTGATGGTGTGCAAGTGCAATGCAGTGAATGAAGCCATTTGGCACACCTGAACACGAGCTTTGTCAAGTGGAGGAACATGTCAGGCCAAAAGGGTCTGGCTGTACAGCACCAAGCGCTGTGGGTTCCCATCCCCATGCAGACCCATGCCAGTGGGTAATGCCCAACAGGCTTAACCATAGCACTTGTCAGCATGCACTGATCTTCCTTTCAGCTGGCCCGTGTGCCTGGCACACCCAGGGTTGCAGAAGAGGCAGAGAGGCTGTAGATGCACAGAGGTTGCAGAAGGGAGAGCTATACCTTTTGGTCATGTCCTCTTCCTCATCCTTCTAACTACAATTACACGTGCTTCTCCTGTTCCCTGCAGGTTATCATGCTGAGGAATGACATCCACCATTGCAAAGCATCGGGGATATTCCTGCGCCTGTCAGCAGGAGGCCTGATTGCAGACAACAACATCCATTCAAACTGTGAGGCTGGAGTGGACATTCGTAAGGGAGCCAACCCCCTTGTTCTGGTATGTACCCCTCCAAGTCATGCTGGAGGGCAGCGCACTCTCTCTCTCAAGCGCTGTTTCTCTCCAAGGGGCAGCAAGGATGCATATCCCAGTATAGAAAACACTGACCTTTCTGTTAGCTTTCTCCTTCAGACTGTTTCTTAGGTTTTTGTTGATGAATTAGACTACAGCTAACCCCAAGGGCAAGGTACAGCGAAATGCTGCCTGATGGTACATGCATAGTCTCCTGCTCTGTTTGACGGTAGGTGTCTTAAAACTGCTGCACATAGAGGGGAGGGTAGGGGGATGTTCCCCTATCAAATAAACACCCCCTGTGTAACGAGTGAACTTGTGCAAGCAAGGGAGCAAATTGGCACTGTACTGTAAATTGTTTCTCCCACACTGGGAATCATGTTGTCTACCCTGGGAACTGGTGGAGGGTCTCAGCTTTCTGCTCAGCCTCATGTAGGAGGGCATCAGCCGCCCACGCTCCAGCAGCATGGCTTTTCCTCTGAATCAGTAGTGTCTCCAGCTGTGCAGCAGGTGACCTTGCCCCTGTTTACTGAACACTGTATCTGTAGTCATCCTTGGAGGAACCAGGGCCTTACCGTGTGGGGGGAGGCAGAAAGGTAGATACAAACTACCATCCGAGTGACCCTGTGGCTGCATCGAGCTCTTCATGTGAGCTCTGCACAGGAGATGGGGCAGTCAGAGCTATGGCCCCATGGAAGAGGAGGTGGCAGCTCAGCCACGGAGCCACGGGCTGCATCTGGCCTCGGTTGCAGCTTTGAGCTGCTGTTTGTTGCTTTGCCTGGTTTGATGATTCCTACCCTGCCACTCTGCGAGATACCAGGCTGGGACTGCTGTCCTGCTCAGAGGGTCCCAGTGTACTCCTGTCCTCATGGGAAATGCTGGCCCCTGTCATGGAGAGAAGCAGCTGTGTGGCTGTTGACAGCGGTCATTCAGGCTGTGCAAGGTGCCGTCTAGCAGCTTGAGAAAAGGTATCATGGTGTAACGCTAAGCTCCCTGCTTGAACTCCTGCCTCCAGCTCCTGTGGGGTGCCACCGAGGTGGGTGTGGGGAGGTGGTGTTGGACTTCCAGCCCCACCAGCCCTGCCCAGTGTCAGATGGGCTGTGGGGAATGAAGCATCACTGGGTCCAGGGCAGCCCTTGGAGATGGCAGCAGGAGCTGCTGGAGGAAGAAGAGGCTGCAGTCATGATGGGAAGGGAAATTTGGCTTTGTGTACTAGAACCCCAAAGAAGGGTAAAAGTTAAGTGTGCCTTGACTGTTTGAGAGTGATTTCTTGGCAGGTGGATTAATTACCCTTCTGCCCTCTTCCCCAGCAGGGTTGGGAGCTGTTGCTTTTCTCTGTGGTTGCTGTCTCCTCTTGTTCACTTTTATGAGTGACCTTCCTTCCTTTTGATTTTATTCTCTCTACATGTGCAAAAATAAAACTGTAGTGCAATAAGATACACAGTGGCCTTCGCTCAGGCATTGTCGTCGTTGGCAACGGAAAAGGCATCATCCGTAGCAATCAGATCTATGGGAATAAAGAAGCTGGCATTTATATTCTGTATAATGGAAACCCTGCTGTGAGGTATGTTAGCTAGCACTGACCTCTCTCTCTCCTCCTTCATCTGTTAAGAATTATTCCTCCCACTGTGCACACTTTTCTTCTCTTTTCTTCTATCCCTGCCATAGAGCAGAAGTATGACTGGTGCCTTTCTGTGACTTCCCTCTATCTGCTTGCTGCACCCAGGTCTTTGCCAAGTCCTGGGTTTTCCCCCTGGATCTGAGGAGGACAGAGGCTGTGTTCAGGATGAACTTACACATGTCATGGCGCTTTTTGCAGGAAAGGGAGTAATAGACCTCGGCACTCCAGTCGTTGTTACTTCAATTCACCTTTCTGCTTTAAACACCTGGAGCTACTGACTTGTGTGTGTTTAATACCATTCAGTTTAGATGTTAGTGTTGGTGTCTGGCAGGCTTTCTTCAAGTCAATGCCATCAGCTTTATCTGGTGGTATCAACTGGTAGCAATGAACCCAGAAATGAGATAGCAGCTGGAGCACAGTATTGGTTGCTGACGTGAGGGGCATCTCGTCTGTACTGCCACCCCTTCCTGCTTCTCACCATGCCTGTGGGTGCTAAGGGACAGGCGTGTGACAACTCACCGTGGTGCTACAGAGCAGGGTAGGGTACAAAGGGAAGAAAATGGTTGCCCTGGATCAGCCCCATAGCTAGGATGTGAGTATTCATGCAGAATTGTTGATAATTAACAGTGCTTCAGTCCTAATGAAAGCGACTTCTTGCTTTTATTTCTGATCTGTGTGCAGAGCTGGTGAGGTTTAGACAGACTGCCTGTATGAACACTTAAGAACAGGTTACCAAGGCACTTAGTCTAGGTTGGGACCTGGAAAGGAGAAGTCTGCACCAGACGTACCAGCCCTGAAAACACAGGGGTCAGGGCCAGGCTTTTCAACAAGGGATTATGAAAGTGCTCTCTCAGAGAGGTATTAATTTCTGAGAAAAGACGTGTTGTAATGGCAGGGCCCAGCAGCGCAGAGGAAACACACTGCAGGATGGAGAGATTCACTAGATATCCTATCCCTCCCTCTCACAACATCTTTTGCAAACCCAGCTTGCACCTCGTGACTGATGTATGACCGTCTGTGCTTGCTGGCACGTGCGAGATGATGGGGAGGAGGCAGGGAGGAAGCTTGGTAGGAAGACACCTTTTTTCTCCTGACCAGCTACCCATTTTGGAGGAGCTCCCCTGCTCCGCTCATGCATGCTGCTCTGTGCTGCCTTTCGGCTGTACTGGCTCAAGATGGGCTCCGGTGCTGGCTGAGGCTGCGTGCACCGGAGCTGTCCTGGCGGTGTCACGTACAGCTGTGTTGAGCATGGGGCTCAAGACGGGCTGTTGCCGTGGCTGGGTCTCACTGACAGGATGGAGTGTGCAGCTCCAGGCAGGCAGGGCTAGCAGAAGGGTGTGGTTTATGGTAGGAGTAATGTCCTTCACTGGGTGCCTTTTCCACAGCTGGAAACAGAATAATGTTTTGGCCATCCCCAAGAGCTGCAAGCCCAGCTCCATCCTGTGTCACTGCCTCCAGCTGCCTGGCTAGGGGACAGGTTTTGGTGGGGCATTGCGAGGGGCTGTGTGCAGAAAGCAGTGGGGTGTCCTTCTGAGAAGTCTGCCAGTGACGTAGGTGCCGAGTACCATTTTTAAGCATGATACAGGCCCCTGGGCGTGTACATCTTTGAGTCAGAGGTACCCTCTGCAGCGGCTAAAAAGCAGTTTGGGTAAGACTGTGTCCCCCACTGTGCTGAGGCTGGGAGGTGCAACGCTACTGCCTGCTCCCCTAAGCTGGTGAGAGCAGCGCTGGAGGGCACTGCCCAGCAGTGGTCGGACTTGGGCCCTACCTTGTGTTCCTGGGGGATTGTCTCTGGGATGGCTTCTCAACTTCTCTTCCTCCTTACCCTGCAGCTGTTGGTCCAAGCATGGATTTCAAGTACAGGTGCCTTGTGCGCTCTTCTCACCTGGTCCCTCTTTCTACAGGCAGGTGCATGTGTCACACCAGGCCCTGCAGCCCACAAGCAGGTTTCCATTCTCTGGGCACCACTGATGAGCTGCATTGTTATGGGAGGGTGGCGGGGGCTTTCCTCAGCTGCTGGACCAAGCGGCCCTGCCTAAGCAGGCAGCCGCAGCCACTGCCCCTGAGCAGGCAGCTGCAAGTGGAGGGTCAGCCGTGCCAGGGCAGCTGAGGACAGCAGAGGCACTAGCTGCCCAGCAAGGCAGGGTGGCCCCTGCTCTGCCTGCACTTGTCCCTGGGAGCAGGACAGCAGCATGAAGCACTGTGCCCACCCCCTCCACCCCCAGCCATCACTGGTGACCACATGTTGCTGATGATCGCATGTCACAGGCTCTGCTTTCCCACCCTGGCTCGCTGCTGTAGAAGCTCCTCCCGCTCCCTTCACAGCCAGGGAGGGAGTGGAGCCATCTCCAGTGAGTGCTCCTCAGTGGATGCTGGGGCAGAGTCAGTGCCAGGCACTGCACTTGGTTGGTGTTTTTTCTTCATAATCGACTTGATTGCTCTCCTGCTCTGAACCTCAGCAGCAAGCCAGAGATTCGGGGTCACATTGTAGAGGAGGAGCTGGTGGTGGTCTCGGGGCTCCTGGGCTTCATTCCTCCTGACAGGCAGTAGGTGGGAGCCCAGAGGACAGTGGGTGACACCTCTACACAGGCACCGTGGGGCCCACGTGTGCTCTCCAGACTGTTGTTCCCAGGGCAGTGCTGCCTCTGCTCCTGCCACCGTGTTTAATGTTTCCCGCCATCAACCATGATTGCTGTCTGCCTGCTGGTTTTGGGGCTCTTCTCAGAGCAGCAGTCCCATGGCTGATAAAGCCTCTCACGTCCTCCCTGGGTTGATGAGGACGAGGGAAACAGGCTAAAGCCCTCACAGACTCCTCTGTGACGTCCACCTAGGTGAGCTCCATCCGCTATGTCGTGTGTCTCCCACGCTTTTCCACAGGGGCATAGGGGTCTGCAGCTTGGAGCAGGGGGCTCCCATGGGGGTAGGGAGGCCACGGCAGTCAGTGGTGGGTCGCCTGCCTCCCTGTGGGGTGTGCTGTGTGGTGGTGGGAGAGCTGAGTGTGCAAGGTGGTTTGCAGAGGAGCAAGTTTAATCCTGACGAGAAGGAAAGTCCATCTCAAGGATGAGGGTAACTGTGGGTGCAGGCAGCCAGCAGGGTGGAGAGGCTGGGGTGCAGGAGGCAGCACTTGGTTCTCCCTGTCCGTATGTTCCCTGTGGCTGCGGCTGTGGCTGGCCACTCCTGGAGATGGCACCTTGGCTGGTCTGATGTGGTGGCCATTTGGATGTTCATGAGCATTTCCCGCTCTTTGAATGCTCTTCATGTGTTTCTCCATGCCTCTTTTGTGCTTTCACCTCCTTGAAAGTGATTCAGCTGTCAGTAGCCCTGCTCTGCTTTGCATGTACATTCCCCACTGTGCTTCCCTGTCACTGCACTTCACTGTGCAGCCACCCTACGCCCAGCTCTCACTGCTGGGCACAGGCAACAGGCTCCGTTGGGTAGCCAGCCAGGGAGACTGGTGCCTGTGCAGAGACCCACTGCGCTGGCATCAGTGCAAACCATGAGCAGGCAACACTGCTGCTGGTAACTTTCTTTTCTTCTCCTACCTCAGTGGGAACCATATTTTCCAGGGACTGGCTGCTGGAATAGCAGTGAATGAGAACGGAAGAGGCCAAATCACAGGTATGGGAAGGAAAATGGCATTGTTATGCCTAGTTTGTCTCTCTCTTTAAGCTCTGTCTGTTTGTTTGATTGCAAAATTTATCTTGTTATGGTTCTTTGGTGACTTTAGGTGCAATAATCCCCTGGTTTGCATTTTCTAGTTGGCATTTCTGCCCTTGATGGAGGGAGCATGTCCTTCTGCAGCGTGTCCCCCAAATTATTGTTCCCTTCATCTCTGGCCCAGATGGGACATGGAACTGTGCTCCAGAGCAATCTGCCATGTGGACTGCATTTTTTCCCTCCTGTGCCACCCAGTTTGTAAGCTAAAGCTGTCAATGACGTTTTCCTACTGTCATGGCAGCTCTGAGTGGTTTTCTACACCTCAGAGGACAGGGAGGTGGTGGTTACTGGAACTGCTAATGACCAGTGTCCTGTGTGGGAGAGCATTGCTGGGCAATGGGGGAATGGGGAAGCTCCTGAGGCTTGGGCTCTGACACAGGTGATGGGAGCTTTTCAGTGGGGCCAGGTCTCGGCTTGCCAGGTCTTGCTCTTCTGGGGGCAGGAGGCTCGTGTGGTCACCTCATCTTCCCTGCCTGTCCCTAGGGAACGTCATCTGTGAGAACCAGTGGGGTGGGGCAGATATCCGCCATGGAGGTGACCCCGTCCTCAGAAACAACCTCATCTCCTGCGGCTACTCAGATGGTGTGGTGGTGGGTGAGCGTGGGAAGGGCCTCATCGAAGGAAACACCATCTATGGTAAGGAAGCAAGCTCAGGTGGAGAACAATTCTTGCCTTCTCCCCCGTCCCCCCATCCTCTTGGGCTTGCCAGGCTGCCCTCTACCTCTGGTGCACTGCGGAGCTGTGGTAGGTGCCCAGGAGGGACCTATGGTGGGTGCGCAGGAGGGGGCTGGTGGTGGGTGCCCAGGAGGGAGCTGCGGTGGGTGCCCAGGAGAAGGCTGTGATGGGTGCCCAGGAGGCTCAGCTGGGAAACAGCACCAGGCCCAGCCCAGCACAAGCACTCCAGAGGTTGTGCCGCCAGTGCCGCCAGGCTGTGGCTCACAGGGGCCCTCTCCCCACTGAGGAGACCACTGCTTTGTCTCCAGTGGAGGGCAGGAGCTTCTCTCTGAGCCCTGAGAGGGAAACTGGCCTCGCACTGTCACCCTCATGCAGGACAGGGTTGCAGGAGAGGACGCTCAGTCCCCGTGGGATGAGGGGAGCTGTGTCTGCTGCTGTCCTGCAACCCAGCTAACCCGGGGCCGGAGGAGTCTGGGCACGGTCTGTAATCTAACAACTGGGCTCATGTCTGACAGGAGGTAAACTCCCCAGGTGATTTTCTCAGAAAGCTGGAAATAGCGATTTTAAAGGGGTTTTACAGCGGCTGCAGAGAGACAAGTGCTGCAGAGAGCTCACCGCTGCTAGGGCGTGGGTCAGAGTCCTGGAGGGGCTGTGCTCCTGTTTAGGACAGAGAAGGGACACAGGCAGTCATGTAGCATGGCTTTGTGTGCGTCTGTCTGTCTATCTGTCCTGCTAGTAACGCTGGAGGCAGTGGTGGCCAGCAGTGCTGGTGGCCAGTGTCAGCCCCTTGCAGCGAGGGTGAGGTACACAGATAGGGAGTTCCCAGAGGTTTCTGGAACAGCAGTGGCCAGGGCAGGAGGGTGGTGGTCATAGGGCTCAGCCACCCTAGGGGTGGCGAAGGTGCAGCTCAGCCTGCATGAGACACTGCAGAATACACCTGGGCCCCTGAGGCCAAGCCTTAGGGAAACCTGCCTCGGTGCTCCCGGAGCTGCTTGCTCCCTGGCCCCGGAGACTCCCAGTCCTGGAGGAGAAGAGACTAGGGCATGGCTAATCCCGGGAGGGTGTGCTGGCAGCACACGGGTTTCCAGTACTGTGGCTGCCTGTCTGCAGTGAAGCCACCTGCCTGTGGAGTTGGTGGACAGGGCTGTGCCTGGCCATCCCACAGAGCCCCAGGGCAGTGGGGGTTTATCTCCTGGTTGCATGAGTTAAACCAGGGGACTTGAGCTGGGATCAGAGCATGGACAGTGCCAGGAGAGGGCGGAGGTGGGGAAACGAAGGCACTGAGCTCACGGACCCAAGTTGGCCCAGTGGGACCAAGTCAGGGCCAAAGGATTGCTGTGAGCCCCTGACATATAGGCTTAGCCTTTGTGTGTGCTCAAAGAGGAGGATAACCTCTAATCCCATCTGTACCGCATGTGGACTACCAGCCACTTCGGGGCAGGGCTGGGAGTCTCCAAGCACTGCTGAGTCAGTGGGCTATGCTGCCCCACACTGCAGGCAACAAGGGCTGCGGTGTGTGGATGATGTCCTCCAGCCTCCCGCACCTCATCAACAACCAGATCAGCCACAACAACATCTATGGGGTGGCGGTGTTCTGCTGCAAGGACGACGCTGGTGACTACCCCTCCAGCCAGGAGGGAAGCGAGAGCTTCCAGGAGGAGAGGGAGGGTGCCGGTGGGGAGAACAACCCTGACAGCGAGGAGGAGTACCTGACTGCCCGGCATCCCATCAGCGTGGCACTGGTGGAGTTGAACAGCATCAACCACAACGGAGGTGAGCTCGGGGCCCAGGGCTCTTCCTGGGCTCCAGGAGAAGGGGTGGCATGCAGAACAGTGTGTTGTCCTGGCCCACCAGCACTGCGGTCTTCCAGGGTCTTCCTCAGCAGCCACCAGGCCAGGATCACCCTGGAGAAATGGTGGTCCAAAACCTGAGTGTAGGTGGGTTTTTGTCCTTAAGCTCCAAATGGGAAAGTCATATTGTGGCAGAAGAAACTGAGTAGCTTTTAGAAATAGAAATGCATTTGTGGTCATCATGACTGAGGCTGCGAGCTCTTAACCGATAGCTCTTCTCTTTGGTTGGCAGCTGCTGGGTTGCACATCAAGAGCAGCGAAGCGCTCAACATCATTGCCAATGTAATTCATGCCAACCATGATGGCGGAGTGGCGGTGCTGCAGAGCAGCCAGGTGACGCGCATTGCAGACAACAGCATTTCCTGCAACAGCCGGGAAGGCGTGCTGGTCGAGGCCGAATGCCAGGTGGAGCTGCGTGGCAACGGCATCTATGAGAACAGCAGCCATGGCATCATCTCCAAGGGAGAGGGCGTCATCGCGGAGAACGACATCATCGGCAACCACAGGTGTGGCCTTCAGCTGCTCCAGGCAGCGGACATGAAGGTGCGTCTTGTGGAGGGCTGACAGGGCACTGACTCGTGCGTCCCTGTGGCCAGGGGCAGAGGTGAGACAGCCTGCTGCTGCTGCCCTCCCTCCTTGGGCGAGGGGGAAGCCAGCAGGCCCCTGGTTGGCAAGTAGGACAGGAGGGACTACCCTGGCAGTGCCAGCAGGAGGAGCAGACAATCAGGATCGCATCCTTGACCCTGTGATTAGAGGGGCTGTAATTTCCAGGCTACATTAGAAGTGTGTCCAGCCAATTGAGGAAAGTTGTCACCCATCTCCTGTGCCATTGGAAGGCTGCATCTGAAATGCTGTGTCCAGTTTGGGACCTCAAGGTCAAGAGGGAGGTGGAGAAAAGGGAGAGGGCCCAGTGCAGAGCTACCAGGACAGGCAAGTGCTGGGACACATGACTGATGAGATGAGGCAGAAGGAGCCGGGCTTGGTTAGTCTGGCAAGGAGGAGGCCAAGCGGGATCTAAGAGCAGCCCACAGCTAACGGAATGGCCGTCAGAGCCAAGCCCTTCTCGGCAATGCAAGGCAGTACAATAAGGGTCAACAGCACAAGTTGCAGTGGTTCCTGGACCTTGGGAGGTCCAGGTGGGAGAGTGGGGGCGTCTCTTGCCTTGGAGGGTGGTGCAGCCCTGGCACAGGTCACAGAGCCGTGTGGGGTCACCATCCTTGGGGGTTTCCAAGCCTTGGCAGGACAAAGCCAGGGCTGCCCTGATCTAGTGCTGTAGACAGTCCTACTCCAGAGCTGCCTTCTACGAGGACTCCTTAACTCCATGGATTTTGTGGGCAGTCATCAGGAACAGGCTGGAAGAAAGTCAGCAGAAATTGTTTGAGGGAAGATGTAGGTGGGAATTAAGTAAGCATTTGTTTTTAATCAGGCCAACAGTGCAAAACTAGAGTGCACTGCTCAGAAGAGAGATTCCCATCCCTAGTGGGTTTAAAGTGTGTCACATCCTAACATCTGTCAAGAGAGGTTTAGAAGTGCTCTGTAGGGCCCAGAGGGAGGAGGTGAGATCTTTCCTAGCCTCAGCATTGTTGGGTCCATGCTTATTATTGCTCACATGCAGCAGGAAAGCACACGTGTACCAGCGGAGCTGGCCGTGTTGCCCCACATGAATGTGAAAGGTGGTCTATGAGCAGCAGCAGCTTTTCAGGTGGGCAAGTGCATGGGGGAAGGGCTTGTGCGAGCTCATGCCATTGCTCAGTGGCAAAGAAAAGAGTAAATTTTGGAAGTCCTATCTCAAGGCTGTATCCTTCTTTACAGTGATCCACAGGTGGCTTGTCACATCTGTATTTTGTTTAAGCCTTGGTAAAGGACAGCTCAGTCATCATTTCCCACATGTGGATTCAGAGATGGCTTGTAGGAGAGACCTCTCTTCCCTCAGAGCAGCAAAGGGAATCCTGTACATTTTGGTGCAATGACATTCAACAAACGCCATCTTCTCCCAGGCTTGTTCCCTGTATTTAACTGAGTGGCACAGTCAAGTGGGTGATCCCATAGGCCTCTGTTGGAGATTTTCAGGCTGCGTGAGCTGTGCTGAAGAACTGGGGTAGCTGGCATCCGAACTAGATTTTTTGGAAGTTAGATACAGTGTTCCAGCATCTCAGTAGTTCCCAAGGTCAGTACCTGGCTCAAGGTTACCTCCATTCTGTTCTTTGTTGAGGTGAAATGCTCTGCATTAGTCCCGCAGGGGCTGCAGACTTCTTTTGAAAACAATGCCCATAGAAAAACATTGTCATCTGGACCAGAAGCTAAAAACTACTGCATTTTCCATGGTTCCAGCTGTCCAGTCTCCTGGAAGCACACAGGCAGAATTCACATTGCAGGGTTCATTTGGGGACCAGAGCCGGCGGCACAGTTCTTGTTGAAGTACTAGCCATGTCGTGGTGCTGTCGTTTATTGTCTGCGCACTGGCAGAGCCCAGGAGGTGCGTGAGAGCGGGTGAGATGGTGTGCAGTGCTAGGTGTGGAGGAGTGCTGGGCAAGGAGCATCACAGCAGCTGTTGCTGTGGAGCCAAGGAGGAGAAGGGACTGAACTGATCTCCCAGATGATGGCACAGCAAGAGCTGTGGCCTTGTCTTTCTTGAAAAGAAGAGACTCCTAAGTGCTTTTTTTTCATACACAAAAAAGTGACAGCCTGTCAGTACAGGCGTTTGACACCTGGAGGGCAAGGAACAGCGTCAGGTTCATGTTCAGCAGCATCTGTGCTCCTGTTTCACCGGGGGTTCAGTACCAGCTGCAGTGAAGCTTGTGGCATCTAGCATTGACAGCGACTGAGCTGCCAGCTGGGGCCACCAGTAACGTGTGGAAGGCTTTGGGAAATCTTGTGTGTGCATGACTATGGCGTGTCCAGTCTGAACATTTGGTATGGTCCCAAACTGCCAGGGAGTGCTAGTGAGCCTGCGGAAGAGCTTTGGGATTTGGTTTTGTGTTGATCAAAGAGCCATACGACCAACGTCCCTCTGCTTGGGCTGTCCTGTCTAAAGCTTATTTTGCAGGTGACCAAGAACAGGATCCAGTCCTTTCAGGACTATGGGATTGCTCTCTTTGATGAAGCCAAAGGCCAGGTGCAGGAAAACCTCATTTTCCAAGGGAGATCCAAGAAATCCATTTTGCGACCCATGTCAAATGCAGAGGATTGCATCATCCAAAACAACATGCTTCTCACCTTCAAGAAAAGGTGAGGCCCCTGGAACCATGGGGTGCAGTTGTGAGCTTGCAGCCACTACTGTGCTCCTGTGTTAGGTGAGCACTGGAGGGCTCTGCTTTGTAGCTCCTCTTCCCAACTTCCCACACCTGCTGACCCACAGCACCAGCCCCACGTGCGTGGTGAACCACTGCAGATGAGAATTGCAGATCAAGCACAGCCAAGAGGTTCCTCAGGGGATACCTCTAAAGCCAAGTGAGGGGCTTGGATTATTCCAGTGTGGGTCTTCACGATGTCTCTGAGGGACATCTTCCCTGTGCCCTGGCCAGCTCATGCTCCTGCACAGTGCTGCCTTTGAAGCCTGGCTGCTGTGTCTGCGCTGCTGTCCCTGCAGCATGGGCAGCCCTGGGGTGTTTGTAGCCTGGGCTGAGACAGTCGGAGGAAGGAGGACTGGCCAGAGCCGCCTCCAGTCTGCATGGTGCTACTGTGCTGGTGAGGAGGAGGGTGGTTTCAGGCACCAGATTCCACCTCCAGGCTTTTGCTGCCAGAGCAATGTGAATGGTGCATTGGAAAATGGATCTTGGAGTGCTTGTTTTTCCTGGGCGTGATTTAGCTACCCTGGTCTTTGTGGCAGTGTAAGAATGTGTCTTCTGGCGGTCTTCAGAGGTACCTCTGTAGCTGCAGAGCTCTAATGGGTATTGCAAACCATTCCTTAGCTACCAGCTGTCACCCAGATCTCAGTGACTCTCATCATTATAGGCCTTGTTCAAAACAGGTCACTCGAGACCAGGACTCTGCAGCAGACGCCTGAGGAGGGAAAGCCGGAGCCCCTTCACCCATACAAGGGCTGGGTATTCAGTGGATTTTTCTTCTTAGCTAGAAATTTGACCTTGACTCTTCTCTCTGGGTCACAAATCTTGGTCCAGGGTGTGGGAGAGGACACAGTGAAACTGGAAGACTTGCATTACTGGAGGGAGGTTAGGCCATGGGGTCTCCCAAGCTGATGATGCTCTCACCCAGTCCTCCCATAGCATGGAAGTCAAGTGCACTCAGGAGGACTCTCAGCACCTCCTCCAGTGCCCTTAGCCCCAATATTCCTCCATTAGGTTTTCAAATCTGGGCCCCTTTAAGCAATTCTCAGGAGGTCCCAGCATTTACTCTCCCTCTGCAGGCTCTTGCCCCATCCCCCAGAACTTGCAGTCACTTAGAGGTGTTGGCTGTGAGATCACAGAAAAAAGTTTTTGCAGTAAAGCAAGATGCTCCATCTCAATTCTCCAACCATTTCTGTCCCACTTGGGTTTTGGAACAGATGTTGCATGGTGAGCATTGTGCGCCTGCCAGCACTGCTCTGGCCCTTTCCTCCTTGAAGGGTGAACCTCAAGGGAGCATTTCTAAGGCTGCCCTGGAAGCGCCATTCCACCCGGCTCACGGCCACATGTGCGGTGTCTCTCCTTTTCCCAGGTTTGATATGGAGTGCATGCTGATCAACCCCCCAGCACGGCCTCACATCGAAGGAGGTGCTCCAGGGTCCTGCATGGCAGCTGGTGGTCAGAGGGTTTCCAGCATAACCACCAGGGTGGATGGAGGCTGCCACAACCACGGGAGCATCTTCTGTACCATTCTTTGACCAGGGAGGAGGTTTCTTCACCAGTCTCTCTGCCTGTCTTTTCTCCAGAGCTGCCACCGGGAAGCTCTCACAGCTCAGGGACAGGGAACCACGTTGGACTGTACTCCCTTTTTCATGAAGGATTTTGCAACTTCAGTGGCACCTCACTAAATAAAAAATAGCTGGGAAAAAAGCCGTTAATTTCTTCCTCTTTGCCCACTGAGATTGCTGCTGCGGTAATTCACAAGTGAGGAGTTCCTTAGATGAAATGCGCTCCTGGCAGGACCACCGATGTGCCTGGCCTGGCCTCCCCAGCCTGAGCTCTGGACAAACCTCTCTTCCTGTGGGGCCTGCAGCATTATTTATTTGGGAATCACTTGCTTTGAAGCTGCTTTGTCAGTGACCATATCTGCATTTGTGCCAGAAGACTCAGAGGCCGACAACATACCCTGTGTGGTCTCGCTCAGTTTCTGTTTGTGCTGATTCTGACCCAGAAGAGGCACACACACAGACAGATGTATGTAATTCCCATGGCATTAATTATCCTCTACCCAGAAAACTAGATGTCTGTGTCACTTCTAATGAGAACTGTGAAGAGTGACTCATTAAGGCATGTAAGGAGTTACCCTTAAACCCCCAAATTATGTACTAAACCCAAATTACTGTCTGAAGCAAAGACACCTCAAAGAAAAGACTGCTCTTGACATCCCATGCTCCTCCTGTTTCACATAAGCTTTTTCCTCTTGGAGGTGATCCTCAGCTTTTCACAAGCCCCCGATTCCTACAACTTTGCTTAGTAAACACCTGCAATGAGGCTTACAGCCCAGCAGCCCGGGACTAGAGTGAAAATACGGAGAAACTAGCACAGAAGTCTCCCTCCCAAGGACTGAGAATCCACAGCTGTGGATTCAAACTAGTCACCCTTTCTGAAGGCATCAGCTCTGAGTCAGCAGAATTCTCCCTCCTCCAGGCCAGAAACCAGGATTTGGAAAGTGGCAGAAATACTTTGCCTGTGTTACATCTTTACACTTTTTCAACACAGAATTACACTGAAACTCTAGAGAAACAAACATACACCGAGCCAAACTTGTATGTAAGTTACACTTTGCTTAGTCCGTCTCTTTCTATGCTTTCTACTCTGCATGTGTGAAAAAGGGGTAAAACAGGCCATGAGCCAACAGGTCAGTAGTCAGTGGAGGACCTGCAGTTTCAAACCATGTTCTATTGCTCCGGCACAACCTACATCCTTCTTCCCTCATACAGACAGGAAAAATGTTTTATTATAGCTTTTTCTACATAAATAGAAAAAAGAAGCAGTTTAATGAGGTGAACATCTGTTCCAGCCCAGCCTTGAGACAGGGTTTCAGCAGGGTCATGTGCTGATGCTGGACAGCCAAATCCAGCAGACAAAAGCTTCCCCATGATGCTCTGTGTGCAGAATGGCAGTTGAGAAAGGAACCGTTTCATCCCTGCCTCCCAGACATTTTAATCCATTTTCCTGCGCTTCCGTTGGTTCCCTGATGCCTTCGGCACAGGCAAGGGGAGAGAGAGAGTGCCCAGCTTGTGGTTCTGATCATTCTCAAGTCCCAGGAGCCCCTTTGCCTTGGAGACCTTCAACCGCATAGCCTTTGCGATGTCCATCATCCTGGAAAACAGCAGAAAAATGCTGTCGGTGGTGTGCACAGGTCTTCTGTAGTATGACACTGCACAAAAGATCAACAGCCTTACGCCTGAAGGGGAGAAGCCAGGATGCAGGATGCACCAGTGAGAAGGATGCATTTTCTGCATCTCGGGGATACCATGGAGACAGAAGCTGGAAGTATTCAAAGACTACAAGGTAGAACCTTCCTGGGGAGGCTAGAATGCTACTGAGCTGTGCACTGCCACCTCAGAGAGCATTATAAACCCACGTTGCCTTACTCAAGGGCCAGCCGACTTGAGGAAAAAATAATGTTGCTCTCCACTTCCCTACAAAGAGGAGAACAGGCTTTATTTGTGTTCAGGTGCTACTGCTGGCAGCCCATGTTTGCTTCCCAGTGCACTTATCTCCCATGTGTGGTACAATGAATAGAACCTAGCACAGCAAGAGCATCTCCTCTTAGCCACTAAAATTCAGCATCCTTAGCTCTAAGAAGAGGGGCTTGTTTGAGATGCACCTTCTTGCCCAAGCTCTTCACCCTACACAAGCCAGAACACACCTGGAGGCTTGTCAAAGAGAGAACAAAGTGCATCCAAAGGGCAGCTAGCAGGAAAATAGGTGTCCCGGCCTCACCTGGGGTCCTGAGAACACACAAGTCCCAGAATCCTCCCCGCTGACTATATTATCTTTGATATACAAACAGATTCAGCTGGGAAGGGTTCTTCAGTCAAACCTCCCACTCCAAGCAAGGATCATCCCATCAGGTGGCTCAGGGCTATGTGTATCTCCTCAATTCTTCCAACAGGTCCCAGCCTCCTCCACCCTTTTCTCAACAGCATCCTATTCCCAGCTCCAGTACAGCAGTTAAGAACAAAACTTGGGCGTCAGCTGCAAAAACCAACATGGCTCCTTAAAAAGCTTAGTTTCAAAAAGGAGAAAGGGGGGCGGGGAGGGAAGGAAAGAAAATGGATCGAAACCAACAGCAAGCACTGCTGTTAAACCCACTACTACCCATCAAAGAATAAAGAGCATAACTGGGGACAAAATCATCATCATTGCATCAAGGCTGACTAGGGAGCTTGCAAAACCAAGAGATCACTAAGGGTTCTGATAACTTCCAGTTGTTACTGGACCTTAACATTACATCCCTCAGCCAGAAACCCCAGGATAGTCCACAACGTTTTTCTCAGTTGCAGGGAAGGGTTTGTGTCCTTCTGCAGTTCCTACCCAGCCACAGGAACTCTAAGTAATCCTGTTAAGAAAGACCAATGTGACTGAATTAGGAAGCACATGTCCTTGGTGTCACCATTGCCCACAGAAGAGGACAGGGTGGGAGAGAAATACTAATGAGCATGGCTGAACAGTCACTAATGGGGCCACCTGACCCCTTCCCAGACAGCGTTAACAAGCTGCCTGCTGAGCTGATATCTGCTTGGTGGGAGACTTCCCAGCAGCACAGTGGACTTGTTGATCAGAACTGTTCAATTCCTGATTTAATCCTGCAGGGGCCAGAGACAATACAGTGCAAACAGCTCCCAGGACCAGAGGAGCTGGCAGCAGGCTCCAGCTGACACCTGCTGGGAAAAGCAGGTCTTGCAGCTAACAGCAGGTGCACAACACTTACGTATTCTTCCATGGGAATTTTAAATATGGAGAACAACTGCCCCCAAAAGCTAACACAGCAAGGGGTTTTGCCCTGAAACTTCTTCTGCAAGCTGTTTTCTACCCATTCACCTTCACTAACCTCATTTGGCAAATCCTTATTTCAAATACTATAGCCAGCAGTTCTGCCTACAACCTCTCCCCGTGATGCTTTGCTGCAAAGTCCCCAAGTCCATCAGTATTTCAGAAAAAAAACCAATCTCCTTGGTACTAAGCCCGGAGCAGGTAAATTTCAGGGGCCTGGGATTCCTCCATATAAACACCAACTACATGCTCATAGAGTGACAGTGAGAAAAAAATCCCTGTTCCTAGTTTTCCTGTTGCAGTCAGCTACAAACCTTCACTTACACCCAGACTGGTACCTAACAAGGGCTGAAGATCTGCAGGAAGAAGGCGCACAGAGGACAGGAAGGTGAAGAGTGACGTGATTTGTCAGGCAAGAAACGGGGCTGGGTGGCAGGGGATAGGTCTTGTCCTGGAATCTGCCCATTTTGGTGCTGCCCATTTTGGTGCTGCCTGCCTCAGTTTCCTTACCTGCAGAATACCTGAAGAGCCTCTTGATGCACCTGAGGACCTCTTTGCAACAACTGCCCTTTCAAAGTTCAAGACGTATAAGCACCCTCCTTTATGAGCATCAGGGCTTCAAAATAAAGCTTCAACACAGTCATAAAAGACAGAGTCCAATTACAACAGAAGGGACTCACTAACAGGTAACCCAGCTGCCAAAGAGGCTCCAGAGCTCCCTCCCCCAGGGCTCTTTGTAGGAGGATCACAGCATATCTCAGCAGGTATGAACAAACATGACGACTCACCTGCTTTCTTGGAGCTTCATGTCATTCTGCAGGACAGTGAGGTCTGTTCGGAAGTTGTTAACGTGCAGAGCCAATGCAATGACGTATGCTGTGATTTTAGCCTTCATTGATGCAGAGATTAAATTTTGGACACTGCATGGCAAGAGGAAGAACACATGAGATGTGTTTTGTGTTCACTGACACTCCACAACCCCCATGAGGTGCAGACAGAACTGGAGCCCTAGGTAGACATGACTAACTTTTCCAAGACACCAAAAAAGAGCTCAAAGCAACAGAGACCTCTAATCACATGGGCCTAACAGGCTTCTTTGTCCTACTCACGTGCAGTGAGACAGCACTCGGCACCACACAAGCGGCTATGACACTGCTGGAAAGGAGGACTTCCCAGCCTCTGCTCTAGTCATGGGGTAGTGGCTTCTCCTGGCTGACCTCCACAGCAGGACCAGACCCTACCTTACTATACCAAACTTTGTCACTGCTGGTGGGGCAATGCCTGGGCAAAGCTTAGGCAGAACTCTTTGGCCTGTACACATATAGGTGCAATGGTGTGGGTGTCAGCCCAGCATGAGTTAACCAGTGCAAATATTTACACAGTTTTGCCTGTGTAAATTTCAATGGAGAATCCAAATAAGTCAAGTCAGGTCTAGGTTCATGTAAAAACGCCCCTGTTATGCTAATTAAACTATGTGAGGGTAAAAAATGCACTACCACTAGCCACTGCACTACCTCTGCCCGGATGTGGGATGGTGGAAGAGCTGACGCATCCATCTGTCAGCTGCCTTGGTTCACACTGAAAATGTACGTGTGGACAGCTGCCTGCTTAGCTGCACAGTTGAGTGTCAGCTGCAAAGCAAGCACCCATTCTGCCATCCTGCATCCAGAAGTGGTCAGGCAAATGGCTGGGCACCCCACTTGGTGACACTAGCTAAATCCACTGGTGCAGGCTTGCTTTTGCACACATGACCTTGCTTCTCCCAGTCACATTTTAGACCTGCACTGTCTAAAATGGACTATCACCAGCCACAACTCAATGTTCTATGGGGCCAGGGGTGGGGAGCAAGAGAAGCTACTGCCATCTTCCATTTTGGTAGGAGGTTTCCTGATAATGTGTCCATGGCCCTTCAAGCTGAACTCTGCCGTATCTCTGCGTCAACAACATCAAAGCAAACATAGCTCCTCACCTGCCGTTGTTGTAGGTCAGTGAAGTGAAATTCTTCATGAGTTTCCTGCTAATAATGTGTGGGCATTCAGGACCCATTGGATCTAGGACAGAAAGGGGTTTTGCAGTGGAATGAGAAACACATACTCTTCCCTGTACTGCCCATCTCCAGCTATCATAATTGCACATTTATTACCACGACATTTATCACCTCTTCCCAGGAACACAGAGAACCTAAAAGGAACCTGGACACTTGATTTCTAGGTCTCATCTTTCTTCAGGTCAGAGAGAGGCTCCTAACAGCTTTTATTTTCTTTACAAATGGGATCTCCCACTTCAATACTACACAATCTAAAATGCGTGCATGTATGCCTACACATATATTTCTTTTCCTGCCTTTTAATAGATGGTCCTGTCACAAAATATTATTAAAACTGAAACCACACTAACAAATTCCTATTACCACCACGACTAGTCATTTCCACATCCTCCTCGACTAAGTCCTACAGGGTGACTCCTGTGCCTCCAGCAATGCAGGAAGATAGTTACAGACAGGCTTGCCATTTCCTCCTCCATCACACCCCTGCCATTGAAAATGGTAACAATGACATTTTCAGCACTGACAAGGAAACTGCTACACAAGTTCCACAGAAGATGGCAAGTCTTGGAAATCTCAACCAAAATATTTTGTGCAGTGCTTTTGAGAACAGCAGTTCCTGCCATTTTAAAAGAAAGATTCTGAAGACAACAGAGGCATGATCACTGATTCACACATTGAGCTAATAAGCAAAGGATGATGAAAACATTCTCAAAAGCACAAAAGGAGATATAAAGGATGTATTGTGTACTGTATGGCTCTTGCACCTGGAATATGGAGGCTGGATGAGGGAAAGAGCTGATAGTTTCCAGCCTCTTGGCTTAAGACTAAAGTGTGAAAATATAAAACATGTTTATAAGTACAGAACTATCGATAAACTAGAAAGAATCTCAAAATTTCCAATGTAAGCTACCCTGTCTCCTACCAAGAGGATCTCATGGTGCCATCCTGATGCATGGCAGTTACGAAGGGACTGAAAAGGATTAGACATACATCTCACAGGAGACGCAGATCTAACAGCCCTCAACAACATGGAGATCCTCAACCTCAGCATGAAACAGGCTGAAAGCAACTGCTGCAGCTAGCTGTTTGATCACAGCTCATTCTACACATCCTTAATGTTTTCTACTGCAGTAATTACAACCCAAGTCGCAGCAGGTAGCTTAAAGTGGAGGAGCTGAAAATTCTCTTACGCTTCTTCTTGATCACTTTCAGGTAGCTGAACTTAATAAGGGTGTCCAGGAACCAGAGGCATCGGGCTTTGTGATCTCTGCTCCTCTCATCAGTAGGCAGGAATTTCAGCTCCTCTAAAACAAAGGAGCAATGGCTGAAGGAGAAAGAGGGGGAGAATGAGGCTCAAAGAACCAGGAACCAGTTTACATCATCAGGCGGACAGGACACACCTGTAACTTCAATGCTCAGCTGTTTGAGAAGAATTCCCTGGACACCTATAAAGGACAGCCCAGGAGGCTGCTTTGTGAGCACACCACATTCAGCCAGCCCCTTTCAGTGTGCAGCTACTAAGAAGGTCCCTGCACTGCAGAAACTGCAGGCTCTCAAAATGGCACACAGACACACTTCTGCTCCAGCACAGGCAGACACAAAGCATAGGGAGTGACGTGCGGTTTGTGCTTTTCCTGCTCACTTCAGCCCCTCAGCACAAGGGCTTAACAGCTCTAAGTGTACAACCATGTCAGCTTGCCAAGCCACAGCAACCACCACAGTAGGTCAGTACTTGGCTTGGACAGTGCCCAGCCACAGGCATACCACGCTCAGCACAGCTCTGCAGTCCCCCTTCTAGGCACCTGCCTTCAGACCCCAGTTTGGATTTCTCCACTCTCTTCCTCTGCAATCAGTTATCCAAAGACCAGCCATGCTGCTGTGCACACAACTTCCTCACCTGTAAAACTATATCCCACATTCCCCAAGGTAGGTGTTGCTCAGCTGTGTTTGGATCAAATGTCCTCCCTCTGCACTGAAAAGATCAGCCTGGGTATTGTGGAGCTGGCAGCCATAGCCATCCTGCCCCATAGGAAAACTACAGTTTCACAGGGCCCACCTCGACTATAACAACACTGTTTGCAGCAGCATTACCTTTTATCTTCTGTTTTCTTGGCGATTTCTTCTGGAGTGATGTTAACAAAGACTTCTGCTGGAACCCGCAATGCTTCATACTCTGCTGGGGACAGAACTGGAAGGATTTTAAAGAAAAGAACATGTATGCCTTTGCTCTCCCTTCTGGTCTGAACAGCTGGCAGTGAGATAAGCTCTATCCACTCTTGCTTTAGGAGGTGTGGGGCAGGGAAGGAAATTATAAATAGGCAGGAAGCAACAACAAGACTAGGAAGTTGGCCAATATCAAAGGTCTCTAAAGGACTGTGGCTTGACCACAAGTCAGTTTTCGTGCATGGCTGACCTCATTACTATTCACAGTCAAACCGCTGCCAACAGGGAGGCACAGCATCCTGCTCTCTGTAGGAAGGAGGCAGGATATGGGACTTGCAGGCCCGAAAACCTCAACACAGCATGTCCCTGCTCTCAGCTTTTGGCTTGTGAGGGAAGAAGGCTTGGCTCATTCACACGCCTGTCAGCACTCACTCCCCCATGCCAGACCACTGAAACCGAGGCTTACAGGTGTGGGAAACCACTCTGCCACAGAAAAAGATACTGTCCTCAAACTTGTAAACATTTTCTGGTTTGTCGGCATCTTCATTACAAGGTGGGAGGAAGATGGAGATGTTCTGTACATCATCTTGGGCCACATCCTGGATCAAAGCTTTGGAGGGAAGCAGGAAAGAAGAGAGGGTTTGGACCATGCAAACAAAACCACAGACAACATGACCACAACCCAAATCCTTCCTTTAAACACAAGTCTACTCAATGGTGGTTCTTGGGTCAACACCAGTTTAGTCACAGATGGCATTTTAAAGGTTTAAAACTCCACTTCAGTTTATCTCACTTGCAACAGTAGCAAGGAAAAGGCTACAGCTCTTCCGTATTTTAATTACTGCCACATGTAGGTGCTGACTGTACAGAAAGCATTCCAGTAGGCACAGAAAGGCCAAAAGCTTCTGATATGCCTGCTATATATTGAGCATGCTGGGTTTTAGACTGGTGTCATCACTTCTACCAAGAACTTTCTGCTCCTTAAAATTTAGAAAAGCCAATCCAGGCTAGGGAAAAATCTAGGAAAAAGTGCACCAAGACAAACTGGTTGCTGCTGCTGCACCTCTTGCATGCAGGGTGGGCAGAATATGGTTTTGGCACCCTGGG
Organism: Balaeniceps rex; assembly: GCA_013401315.1. Classification (NCBI taxonomy): domain Eukaryota; kingdom Metazoa; phylum Chordata; class Aves; order Pelecaniformes; family Balaenicipitidae; genus Balaeniceps; species Balaeniceps rex. Next base: position 36,441 of record VYZW01043766.1, read on the forward strand.
TTCCACTGGACATCCATTTGGCACAAAGCAGCTCTGAGAGCACAGTCAATATCCAACGTGGAACACAAGGGATGAGAGCTGACAGGTTCTATACTGAACAGACGTCTCTCCCATTCATAGCCAATGAAACGCAGAATCCCAGAAGTGCTGGTGGAAAGGAGCTCTGGAGGTCTCCTGTCCAACTTCCTGCTCGGAGTAGGACTGTCTACAGCACTAGATCAGGGCAGCCCTGGCTTTGTCCTGCCAAAGCTTGGAAATCCCCAAGGATGGTGACTCCACACCTCTCTGTGACCTGTTCCAGGGCTGCAATACCCTCCAAGGCAAGAAGGTTCCCCCAGTCTCCCACATGGACCTCCCAAGGTCCAGGGACCACTGCAACTTGTGCTGTTGACCCTTGTTGGCACTGCTGAAGTGGCTTTGGCTCTGACTGCCCTTCAGGTAGCTGTGGGCTGCTGTTAGATCCTTTTTGGCCTCCTCTTTGCCAGACTAACAAAGCCCAGCTCCCTCCGTCTCTCCTTTCAGTTCTGTGCTCCAGACCCCTGCCCATTCTTGTTGCCCTGCCATGACTCCTCTGTCATTTCTCCACCTCCTTCTTGACCAGGGCAGGGGCACAGCGGGGTGGGCCAGGCTGGACGACATTATACAGATGCAGCCTCACCAGCACGCAGTAGCGGGGTTATCAGCTCTCCTTGAAAGATCACCTCAGTGTGATGCTTTGGAGAGTGAACTTTCCCTGCAGCAGTGACAATAACTAAGCCCACAGCAGACTCGTCTTTGCTGCAGGTTCCTCCACAGCAGAAGCCTAAGTCAGCCTAGCTCAGAACAGCACTGGGGATGGCACTTGATGGGGCTGTGACCTGGTTTAGAGTACGAACCATTTTCCATAGACATGCCACTGTGAAGCCAAGGTACAGTTCACCTTAATGAACATTCAGCATCTCACTTCAGACCAGGTGAATGTACTGCCTTTATCCCCGTAAACTGATATCCAGGGACTCCCAGAAGAGCTCCCAACAATGGGCATGGATGGATACTGATGCCACAGGGAGCTTTCCTCATTCAGGCAACTCCCACACTAAGTCTAGCAGGATCAGAAGGAAGCAGCTCCTTTTCCACCAGAAAGATCTGCGAATTCCTCCACATGTGCCCTTCTCAGCTGTTAGACCAGCTCCTTCCTTGGTGTGAGGGACGAAAGAGCTGAACATCTGTCTCAAAGCTTGCCGACAAGGAGATAACAGAATCTTGCAGGAGATTGTGCAAGATGTTATCTGCTCACACCAGATGTTATCTGCAAGGACAATCACCAGGAGCCTCCCGTTTGATATAGATAACGGGATATGGGAGAGGCTCAGAGACATGCCATCGCCCTGGGTTGCGCAAGCTGGAGTTGTTGCCTTAGGCACACATCCTATAAAAGACCACTGCCCCAGACCCTGTTGGGGGGCGGGGGGGAGATCCCACTTCGGACACCACCGCCACCGAAGACCCCGTTGGTGATCCCCCACCACCGAAGACCCCAGAAGCAAGGACCCCCAGGACGCCACGGATCCATGGTGGTGACTAGTTGCGCTTTCCTATCCTGAACTCCCGCTTTGTCTTCCACCTTTCCTTCCTTCCTTGCTTTCCTATCGCTGTTTCTCTTTTCGTGAGTGGTTTAATAAATGGGTGGACTCATGACATCTGACCTCGTTTGTGTCTTAATCTCGCTCGAAGGGATCGAACTTGAAATGAGAGGTTGGTCTAGCTGCCCCTAGCCTCCCAGACTTGTCTGAGGTCAGTTAGAACGCAAGGGGGCCTTTCTCTCATCCAAATCGGATAGTAACGCTTGGTCACTCAAAGAAAACCCCTTTCTTCTTCCTACCATACTTGGCAAGGAACAGACAGAAAAAGGCATTTCTGATTGCCTTCATTAAACCCCGAGACAATATTCTTACCTGTTACTCCCTTTGCACCTATAACGTTTGCTGCTGCTTTTGTCACAGCAGTAGTCAGAATATCATTGCCCACTGCATTCATTCGCCGAGTATTCAGAGCTCGCTTCTGCTTGCTGGTACCAAAGGCCTCAATGCACAAATCCATCTGTGCAAGAGAGAAGCAAAACACCCTGTTGAACTGAAGACACTTTGCATTTAAGAGGAAAACTCAGCTAACCACCACTTGTTCCACATTCACATTCTCTAAGAAAACTTCAAACATTTCACTGGGCACAACCCAACCATACCACAAGCACTGATCTGCAAGGGGGCAGGAAGTAACTGGGCTTGTAATGAAGTTTGAAATAATCATGAAAATACTGCCAAGTTAGGCACTAATAATGCACTGTCTCATAGACCTCCAAGGCACAGAGAGACTGGTGAACCTGCACAGGTTTACCCTGCAGTCAACCAAACATCACAGTCTCAGACAAGTATCATCTGCCACTGTTAGCTGGATAATCACAGTAGAATACAATATGGCGTTTCAACTTTACCTTCTCCCTGTAGGATTTATTCTGATAATCCTTTGTGTCGTCAGGCATTAAGTTATCTATAAAAGAACAAAAGTTAGTATGCTTGGCTTGCAGCAGCCAGGACAGCATACATATTCCGTATCCCTTTAGCTCTAATCCATTACTGAAAGACCTGGCACAACACTTCAAGATCTCCTCCATAGGACATGTCAATTAAAGAACACAGTGAACATAAGAGTATGTACGTAGAACAAAAAAGGAAAAGCAAGCCAATTTTTGCTATAAAGCCTAAGAGCATAACACATGGATTGCAGCAATACCCAGGTCCTGCTGCACAGGTTAAAAATAAGCTCTCAAAAGACCATATTCTTTGGGTTAGCCTCCTGGGTTCAGTAACAAAAAGCAGTTCTGCTGAACAAAAAGAAAGCAGTTTTGCTTTTCAGCCAGTCCGTTGACCTGACAATTTCCAGGCTTCCCTCAGCAGAGCATACCTAGACAAGGCTGCACTCATTCTGAGCAGTGACAACTTTGTTACTGACTCCAGCACTTCCACCCTCCCACCAGTAACGCTCTCTGCTTAACCCCAACCCTAAATTTCACCTTGCTTCCTTCTCTCTCTGTTTTTCACATTATGCAGTGCCTTAGAAGGAGAGTGTAATGTATCCTCCTTCCTCCACACTGAGGGAATAAGGCAGAAATAGGGAAGAAAGAGCAGCCAGGGAGACAGCAGAGAGCACTGCTGTCAGCGACCAAGCAGTCAATAGCTGAATGCATACACAGGTCTAGCATGCTGTGACTCCGGTGCTGGGGTTAAACACAGTATCTTCCTACCTGACAGCAAGGGCTGCATGTTGAATATTTCAGCATTATAGACTTCCATTTGCCCAGAGTCCTTGTCTAACACACCAACAAAATACCTGGGAAGAATGGGGGCAAGTGATTAGCTAGAGACAGTCCGGTGGAAGTGATGTTTTAAAATACAAGGTGCAGAGCCATGTGTATACCCCATCCCCTGCCAATTCTTTTGCCTTGCAAATACAAGTTTTCCAAGCACATTCAGAATGCCACAATAAACCAAGTTACCTCCAAGGCATGCACTATTTATATAGTCTTGTTGCTCTATATAAAATATAGACTTGTAGCTCTAAGTAAATGTAGAAGTCTTAAGACAACTAAATTAGCTCCAAAATGCACAGACAAAAGACTACGTGCCAGAGTGCTACCTGCTACTCTCTTTCATCTTTTTTGATGTGTCAGGACCCTTGGTTTCTCAGTGCTTCTATGCAGTTTCCTGTGTTTTTAAAAGTTGGGCTCCCTGTGGCAAGTTTTCTGCTTTGTACAAGTCACTTTAAGTCCTCAGAGCTTCTCAGAAATGTGACTTTGCTGTCTCTAAAATAGGATAATTTCTCTTAGGTAAATTCCTTTTCATCCCACATTTCAGAGGGGCAAATCCAAAATGGTCTGTGGTTCTCCTCACCATGTCTCACGACCCACCAGGAACAGGCTGTATGTCACCCTTGGCTGAAGCTGATCAGGGTTTCAACTGCACCAGTTTCTTATGCAGCCAGAAAAGTTAATTTCACATGATCCCTTCTGACTGATGCCTGACCATGCTCTGCTCTGTAACACATCTTCCTAAAATGCAGGACACACTTTCTGAAGATAAAACCCACTTCTACAACAAGCTGCTTTTTGCAGTGGGAGCAATGCTCTCTACGCAACTGCTCTGAGAGGAGCTGCCCGAGTATAGTGGGAATCACAGCACCCCACTGGCCAGAAAGGATCTCTGGGCAGTTCCTGCTGTCCCAGGAAGCCCAGAGGTTTGGCAGACTCATTGACTTTCCCCTCCGAATAAACTGGGCTGTTCGCTCAGAGATGGTTTCTGCTCCCCGTAATACCCACATTAGCAGTCGTGAGTGCACAGTTTTAGGCTGACAGCTGCCAAGAGCTTCGGGAATGGATCCACTGGAGGAAATCCTCATGCATGCAGCTGAAGCAGATATGGGAGGAATGGGACAGAAGGATGGGGTGGGAAAACTTGAAAGAAAATCAAGAAATCACTTAATTGATTCTTGCCTGCATCTCTGGAAATCCTGAGGCATGAGCACATCTAATGCAAAGCTAATACGTGAAGCTGAATGTGTATCAGCAGTTAGCTTGCCTTGTTAGTTTCCATAGCTCAGGATCTCCAGAGGTGCAGGCAAGAACCACTTACTCCACTAAAACCATCTCTTAATCAGCAATGTGAAGTGTTCAGAGATAAGAGTGCTAAAATCTGCCTAGAAATAATACTGCATCGATACCTGTATCATACATATTCATTACACTAAATTTATCTCTTCAAACTCAAGAAGAAAAAGCCCCTTGGTGCCTTTTTTCAGCTCCAGCATCTTAAACTGAAGACTTACATCTGTAGGTCCAGGTCTCCTGGTTTCACTTCTCAGAAAGAAGAACAAAGATTAGTATTAGCATGTTTTGACAGACTATTTGCAGAGGTGAAGCCACTTCCTTTTACAGAATTATGGAACACAATAGAATAGTATATTTCAGTTGGAAGGGACCTACAGTGATCATCTAGTCTAACTGTCTGAACAATTCAGGGCTGACCAAAAGTTAAAGCAAATTATTGAGGGCATTGTCCAAATGCCTCTTAAACACTGA
>VYZW01043767.1:0-15585 GCA_013401315.1 Balaeniceps rex
AGGGAATGATATCTGTGTATTGTACCAAAGGATGGGAAGTAGGGGGGTGGTTAATGAGGATGTATTGGATAGTGTGGGACCTGAGCATGATGTAAATGTTATGGCAATAACAGAAACATCCCTGTATGATCAACACTGTTTCCAGCACAAATCCAAAACATAGCCTCATACTAAAAGGACGTGTCGTGGTTTAACCCGGCAGGCAGCCAAACACCACACAGCCATTGGCTCACTCCCCCGGCATTGGAGAGGGGGAGCGACTCAGAAAAAAAGGTAAAACTCCTGGGTTGAGGTAAAGACAATTTAATAGGACAGAAAAGGAAGGGAAAATAATAATAATGATAAAAGAATATACAAAACAAGCGATGCACAATGCAATTGCTTACCACCCGCTAACCAATGCCCAGCCAGTTCCTGAGCAGTGGCCCCGCCCCCCTCAGCCAACCTCCCCATTTTTTTGTTCAGCATGATGTCGTATGGTATGGAATATCCCTTTGGCCAGTTTGGGTCAGCTATCCTGGCTGTGTCCCCTCCCAGCTTCTTGTGCACCTCCAGCCTCCTTGCTGGCAGGGCAGTATGAGAAGCTGAAAAGTCCTTGGCTTAGTGTAAGCACTGCTCAGCAACAACTAAAACATCAGTGTGTTATCAACATTGTTCTCATCCTAAATCCAGAAATCAGTACTATAGCAACTACTAGTAAGAAAATTAACTCTACCCCAGCCAAAACCAGCACAACTGTTTCAGCACATGCTAAAATAGGAGTTTTCTCTCAAATGAGGAAAATTCTCAGGAGCGGACTGTTTTCAATTTATATGAAGTACATATGAAATGCCATGAAAAAGCCAATCCAACTGGAGTTTATCTTATCTTAAAAAATAGTATGCAAAGAAAGATTGACAAACCTTGAGATTAAAAAAAAATGACTAGTATGGACACATTAAAATACATTTTCCTCTCTTCCAGTACCTCTTCCCTTGGGTCCTGTCCTCATGCTTCCCATCACACACACAGACTGACTGCCATGTTCGTGACCCAGCATATTCCTAAGTAAGGATGCTAACGAGATGCCTTACAGGGCTCTGGATAGGCTACCCCTGTGGGTCTGGTTATAAATATAGCACTTGAGCAAACTCTAGGAAAGTGCTAGTTCAGCACAGAGATGGTCAAAAATTGGCAATTTTTGACTACTCACATTTTGATTTTCCAGTTGATAAAAATTATTTGAAAAGTCCGTCTTTTTGGGTGGTGGATTGCAGTGGACTAGCTATGAAATGAGTGAGAACATGCAGATTCTGAAAAATGTAATATATGTCTGGAAAAACTGTTAAATATTTTGGAAAAAAGTGCCTTTCATGCTCTTTTTATATCTGCTTCTGAGCCAAAAGCTGCTGAAAAACCTGAAATGTAGTGTTCCAAAACTATATGAAAGAAATGTACTTCTTTTGAATGAGAAACACCANCCCTCAGCCAACCTCCCCATTTTTTTGTTCAGCATGATGTCGTATGGTATGGAATATCCCTTTGGCCAGTTTGGGTCAGCTATCCTGGCTGTGTCCCCTCCCAGCTTCTTGTGCACCTCCAGCCTCCTTGCTGGCAGGGCAGTATGAGAAGCTGAAAAGTCCTTGGCTTAGTGTAAGCACTGCTCAGCAACAACTAAAACATCAGTGTGTTATCAACATTGTTCTCATCCTAAATCCGGAACTCAGTACTATAGCAACCACTAGTAAGAAAATTAACTCTACCCCAGCCAAAACCAGGACAACAGTGCAGCTGCCTAACTCAGAGAGCACAAGCTTATTGTGAGCTTGCCAGGATTGGGACTGATCATTTTTGGATGTCTAGTTATTCCAAATCTTCTGCCTAGACAACCTTAATGTTCTCTTCGATGACAGAAGTTTGAAAACACAGCTTAAAGGAAAATATAAATATAAACCAAAAATACATCGAGGAAGTGGTTTTATCTTGACTATCCAGAGATGAAAATGATCATGACTTGTGAGGCTCTCAGCAGATACCCTCTTTGCATTTTCTAGTCTTTTGTACTATTGGTAGGATATATTTCTCCATTCACTAGAGTCTGTCAGTTTTCATAATAGCATTTATCAAACTCCAGCGTGCATAAAAATGTATTCTTTATGTAGTTCAACTATTTATGTTACAGCTGAGTCAAATTCTTAGTTTTGTTTGCTCAGGGAAGCTGCAATTATTACAGTAAGTTTTAACACTAAAAATATCATCTATAATGTTCTTAACAACTCATGCTCACACTGAGCACTTTCAGCATTTTCTCCTTACTCTTATTTATTTATTTATTTATTTATGCATTAATTGATGCATGATGTTGCCCACAGATCTTGTTTCTGGTGCTTGCAAATACAAAGTTTCAAGCTTTGCCTAGGCTGGCTGGTGAGTGAGGCTCTCCGTATTGAAAGGTGCAGAATACGGTATGAGCTCCCTTTTATCATGCCAATTAATGTTTGACTTGTTTGTCTTCCATGTGATGAATTAAAAATGCATGATTTACATGCTGGAGAGCTAGCCATTTTCTAGATATAATCCCCTGGATACTGCCATTCTTCCAGTTGATCTTTTTGCCCTCCATGTGTTGGCGAGTACCATATATAGCCTACTGCTCAGATCTTTCCCTAACAGATGGCTCTCTTTACTAGTTGGGACCCAATCTGGTGATTCCCTTTAATATGCTTTAGACTGAAGAATATCCAGGGACAGCTGATTCATTCTCCTAAAGCAAAAACAGCTAAGAAGATAAAGTTAAGTAGACGTGCTTTCCGGACTATGTGCTGTTCTATATACCCCATAAATCAGTATATTTGTCAACGTCAATTAAAGCGTAGTTTCCCCGGTAATAAACATTACATGGAGAAACAAATCAGCTTTCATTTATTCTGTCAGAAATGGAAGGAGAGCATTTCATATTATTTTGTGGGTAATCTCTGTGGAGTAAAATAAGCACAATTACATATTTGATTTTAATTAAAACTCTGGGTACCTTTCGAGTTTCGTTAGGAAGATGCCCTGGGTATGATTAGCTGAGGCCTGTGCTGAGAAGTTAATTTGACATAAAACATATTTTTCATGTGGTAACTGTCGCAGGAAGTTGTTTGTAATAGCTATCTTTCGCAGGCCTGTGGGGGCAACAAAAAGTAATGGCTTATCCTGAAGCAGCAACTTCTCCGGTATGCAGTACATCTGCATAACAGTCCCAGTGACGCTCACAGTAATGTCATTAAGCTGGGAGAATAAAAGAAAGAACCAAAAGATGCAGATAAAGGTGTTTCATTACCCACTGTACACAGAACAACAATAGAACTCCGTCATAGAATAGTTTTGAGTCACAATAAAAGCAAAAACCACAGAAAATACCTGGGAATGACAAAGGAGTTACAGTTTATGAGCAGCGGGCCGGGTGGAATTGCCAAGTTGGAGACTTAAGCACAAAAGAGCACTAAGAAATCCTGTTTGGTATTGAGGGAGGAAGGCTATTATACCCAAAGCTGGTAATGAGAATGCAGTGTCGTTAACTGTTTTCTTTTACAATATTTGACACCAGGATGGCTTAATGCTATGTTGTTTTCTCTTCAAGCTACAGTTTTCCTTTGCAAGAGTGTGAGAGCAGAATTCTAATGAGAGTATACGCTGGGAAAAAAGGGCCTCGCTGCTCTGCTTTGTCTTTTCCAATCTCTTACACTTTAACTGGAAGGTCATTTCATTTATTACACACAGAAAAGGGCAGGAGCCAGGCTTAAAGCTTGGTATGTACTCGTATATCAAACTGGCACTTATTTTGTTCTCCCTTATCTGGGTTAGCCTCCTGCCCTCATTGCTGCTATAGGTGCATGCATCTGGCTAGAGAGAGGTCAAAATGACCTCATTGTATGCACTCCTCCTTCGCACCCTTCCAAAGGAGTTACCTTAACTTGGGGTATTGGCGGCAGAATTGCTCTGCGGATCCATGGGACATTTTCTAACCTCAGCAGCTATTCCTCTGCATGAGAAAGCTACAAGGAACGTGTGCTTCATGCAGCAGGTTCACAAAGCAATTTCATCTATTCACCGCTGGCTTATTAAGGGAATCTAGCAAATGGCAGTATCATTGAAGCATTATGTTTCCTGCCCTTTTCCTTTTGAACATAGCTTTGAAAATGTAACCAATATAAGCTGATAGAAACCAATTGCTGAGGTTGATAGCTTGTCACTTATGTTTCCTGAAAACCAGAAGCTATTCACAGTCCCCTCTACTGGGGTCCAAATTGTGCTTTGAGTAACCATGGCTATGAGTACCTCGTTTTCCATGGCTGTTCAGGGCTGCACGCAGTGCCGTGGCTGCACTGCCCACCCTTAGTGCATGGTCTGGCATCTCTCTTCCCAGCTCAGCCTGACGGCAGCACAGCTACCAAACCTCCGAGCAGTTAGGGTGGGCTCTGGTATGGTAACTTAGGTCAAGGTGTGGAAACGCAGAGGACTGAAGGAAGAAAACTCTCATGTAGTGCTGTATTTTTCATATGAACTCTCTCTTTGGTGAAGTCAAACCACTCAGACCTCCTCCCTTGTTTGTCCTGGATTAGCACTGACAATGCATTTGCACCACACCAGCTATATTGCATGCAGCAGCATTTTGCTAGGCAGCACACAGACACACAGGTAAATGTAACACATCTCCTGCAAAAGCCTATGCTATGAACTGACAAGGTAGACAAAAGCTGGGAGGGAAAGTCAGAGAGGTGGTGTGGTGTCCCAAGGTCAAAATAGCAATTTTGGGGCAAAAAGGTTAAAAGAGTCCCTGGCTGCCTGTGACTCATGCCAGGGTCCCTTCCAGCAGGATGCCATGGTGAACAGAGGTGGATAAGACCCACTATCCTCAAGTGAGGATGTCTGTAACATTTATAGAAAGCCATGGCCAAATACACAAAATACATCAGTGGGCAGGGATCTAACAACACCCTTTTTATTTTAACAAGAAGCCTTTGAAGCCTTCTAAAACTGCAGATTGAAGAGGAAGCAGTTGGCCAATGCTCCCACAGTAGAATATGGCCTCTCCTCTGGGATTCCCACCCATTTTAGTAAAAAAATGAATTAGTTCTGTTTAGAGTGTGTCCTGAAGTACTGTCTTTCCAATCAGCCCCCTCCCTGACCAGAAGCTGGCCCTGTGCCTGACTGTACATTACCAATGGGCTGGAATTAGACAACCTTGCAGATGGGTAAGAGTTTTATGTATTGCCTCACCCCTGCACAAATCACATAGCAGGAGCCTTTGTTGTGCCCTTTAGGTGCAGAGCTTGAGGCTGCCATGGAAAAGGGGAAAGAGAAGAATCAGGGAAGGACAGAAAACTCCAAAGACTATTTACCACAGACGTTTTGTGGCTCCAGAGATGTGCACTGTATACACCTGTGTGTATACAATTAAGCTGCGAATTAGCCACAGTTTGACCTGTACAATATTGGTAGCTGCCCTTACAGATTGGTTTCACTCCAGCCCAAATTCTCAGCCTAAAAGGTTAAATATATAATACCCCATACTGTTGATAATCCATTTTTCCTGCTTTCAGCACTAGGAGGAAGGTGAACATACAGCTAATTAAAATACATTTGTTGAAAAGGTCATGCAGTAAGCTGCAGTTCAGCTGAATAGAAGGATTACGATCCTATTCACCCAATCTGGTGACAAACATACTGAAAATGGAGCCCAAGATACAATTAATCTGTTTTGCTGTCACAGAATGGGAAATGGCTCAAACTTAACGGTATTCAGGTTCTGAAAAAAATCCCAATCCTTACTGTTCCCAACATGCTCTGGTACAGTGGTAATAGGCTATGTCCATGCTTTTCACAAGGGATTTGAGGAGTCAGCTGCTCCAATTCTATTCAAATGCAGTTTGAGCATCTCATTCACGTTCCTGTAAAAATACCAGTTTACTTTACAGAAGTAATTTGTACAGTGCAGTCACATATTAGTGACTACTACCTCCTGGCAAATAACTAAGCAATTAAAATCTATGCCCAGTTTGAAACCACTGATCATTTCCTTTTTCCTGGGAGAAAACCTACAACAAACAAAGTTGTGTGTGCCTACATCTAAATGTTCCACTGCGGAGTCTGATCTCAGTTCAGGAGTCTGATATTTGATTTTATCAAAGATGGGAACTGTTTTATGTTTAGATTTCACCAGCCGCCAGAGGAATCCAAAGGTACCTCCTCTGCATGAATGCATAAAAAAAGAAGTTGTGAACATCATATTTTTTATGTTATTCGCTGTTCTGAGTCACACACCTCCATGATGCCATAGGCCTGAGAAGATTTTTATGCCAAGGATGGTTGAACATTAAAGAGAAAAAGATTACATTCATCAGCCTCTCACATTATCCAGAAGAGGTTTGAAAAGCCACATACTTGTGCTCCTGGTGATCATTATTTATGCTGAGGCGCTCTGTTGAAGTGCCAGCTCCCCATCCTAGTCAAATTTTAATACCAGGGTTCCTGCAGGAACTAAAGGAGCTCAGCACCTTGCAGAGCCTCTATGCGTATGTGACCTATGAGGTGATGCTGTAGCACTGTATGACCCATGCATTCCTGAATAGTCAGCATCATGCCAGGGAAAAAGATGCGCTGTTGTCACTTGTACTAGAGCAAAGACTTCTCCCTGTGTGGGAATGCAGAACACCAGCAGAAACAATAAGGGAGTGAGAACATGGTACCTACTTGATCATATTCAGAGGTAAAAATGCAAATAGGCAGAGAGCAATCAGTTAGCCACAGATACTGGGCTTGCTGAAAATGAGAGGCAGCCCAAAGTAAAATCTATTTATAGCTCTTCAGATTGAATTACAGGAGGTTAAAATTCATTATACAACTACAAAGACTGACAGAACATGGAGTTTCAGAACACCCAAAATAATTCATGAAAAGGCAGATGGTCAATGACCAAGATTAAAAGTTAGGTTCAAAATAAAATGGACTAAAAACCAGATCCCACAGTGCTGAACTCTTAGCTGCCTTCTCCTGCTGAGATTCCAGACCTAAAAGGTTGCTGGCATAGGTGATCTTGTACGTCATTGTCACGCGGGGTAACACCATGCAAAGTTTCACCCAGCTATCTCCAGAATTTTAAGCAGCCTTGAGAAAGAGGGCAAATTGGGATGAGCTACAGAGTGAGTGAGTAAACAACAGATCCAACACGGCACAGTACAGACTCAGATGGCCATGGCCATAGAGTGCCCTGTGCAATAACTATACCCTAACTGCAGGACACACAACACCATTTCCCCAATTGACACTGCCTCCAGCCTGGTCTCCAATGGCACCACAAAACCATGTGTCACACAGGCATTCTCTCATGGGCTCAGAAATAACCAGCATGCTGGGCAGGAAGCTGCCTAGAGCTAATTGACACATGCAGCTAATGACAACAATAAGTCTTAAGCCCTGTCCCTCAGGCAGGAGTCACCACCAGAACTCTCTCTTGAAGACTGACATCTGTACTCTTTCTTTCTTCCCAAGGCCTGAGCAGGATCTCAGTTCTTGATGTCAATTCCACTGCCAAGATAATTCTTATTACTTATTATTCTCTTTACTCTTTACACAAAGGCAAAACCAGGAAGCTGTAGGCTAGCTTGGGAAAGGATGCTAAGCAGCCCCTATGTTGAAGGTGTGCCACTATATAAAAACAATGCAAGATAGGTACAGAAAGCAGGAAGAAGGGACTGATGAGAGATATTTAAAGAGCAAACCTGAAGATAATATAAATCCCACAGCTTAAGGAAAGGATGCTCACCCATGAGAAGAGAGGCCTGGGTTCCAGCACTGTGTAATCCAACAACCACAGAACAAGGACCAAAGTGTAGTGTTTGTCATCCCAAGTGAGTCTCTGAACCAGTAGTCTATAGCATCATACACAGTCTACTATCTTACCTTTGAACTCGTTCAGTGCACACTGGCACAGCCTGAGAGGCACCTCTATCCTTGCCCCAGAGCAGTCCTGGACATGAAGGTTAGAGGATTTGGGACGGCCCTTCAGGCAAAGCCAAACTGAGCAGTGGTTGGTTGACCACTTGGCAGATGAGCACAGTAACCACAAGCAATAGTTGTACACTAAGGGAAAGAGGAGGCAGGTGGTCTCAGAGCTGTTTTGAGGGAGGACACAGCTGGGTTGGCCTCCCCAGGGAGCCCGATCTGGCTGCTCATGGCCTCCAAAGGCTGTTCAGGCTGTCCCTTCAGAGGGAAGGTCTCCTCTGGGTTAGGTCTCAGGTTGTGGACGGGCTGCTCAGCTCTTTCAAAACTGGGGTACATTGATAGAGATCAAACAGATCCTTTAGGCATTTTCAGAGTCAAATGAATAAAATAATTAACTAAAGTAATAATAGAGTAAAAGGAGAAATTCTGCAAGCAGTGCATCCAAAAGCTGGTTTCTTTCTTGGATTATCTACTCTCTGACAGAACATGAGTTCTGACTGGAGATTTCTGAGACCACGGCTGGAATTTGTTATTCCCTCCTTCTCTCTCATAGAGTCTTCAGTGTCTAATAAGGATTAAGCTCATGCTGCAGGCTTTCTCATAGTGGGCTCCCTAATTAAAGTCTTACTCCTCTACACAGCTATTTATTTTCATCAAACATGTGGAATTTAATATATTTAAGACTGTCATTCCACTTTCATATCTGGTTGAAACTAAATAATGAGTTCAAAATGTACCTGAAGAGAATATGTAGGTAAAACAAATGTATACTGGATGATCACATCAGTCTTACTTCTTTAAGAAGCTAGGCAAAAGTCCACTGTACCTGTGAAGCTTAGGTACTTCCAGAGGTAAGTTGCAGTGAAAGGGAGTTTTCAAAGGTATCTTTTGAATCAGATGCTCAAGATTGATTAAGTCACACCAGAAGATCTATTTCTGGGAGATTTTTCTTCATTAAAAACAAAACAAAACAAAACTAACAAGCACTCCAGAGGAAAGGACTCATTTGTTTTCTTACTATGTTGAATAGAAATCCTCTTCTTTTGACCCACATGACCCTGCATAATGTTAGCGGTACTAATTGTAAACAAAAGTCACACTGTCAAAATAAAAGGGAGATGAATTAGCAACAATAGAGTTCATTAAAGCTTGCTAATCTTTAAGAGCATGGGTGCGACATAATTGGAAGAAAGGCTAAGAGCTATGTGGATAAAATATTTCAAGGGAATACATTTCACTTCAAATGACAAAATATAATTAAAAGTGAGCAGTTAAATCAATTGTCAAAAGCACAGTTACAGCTGTCTTTTTTTTTTTTCTTTAAATTTTAAGTACGGTCATGTTCTTTTGCCAGGTTCCCCAGCCTGTCTGACCTACTGTGCTGTGCTCTGGTTTTAGCTGCAGGCCCCACCAGGCTGGTTCTCATTGCTCTGAGGGAGACAGTACCCCTCGTGTATTTTCCTCTCTTTTCTCCCTTTGTATCCCACCCCAGGTACTTAGATACCAGGTCATCCTCATAACAACATCTGCTACAGCTTTCCTTTTTCTCACTGACCCCTACTTTCCTTCCTTAGCAAAGCTGATACTCATTTTGACAGCCAACCACAAAATCTACCGTTTGCAAGTGACTCTCCTGTCTGTAAGTCAGACATCCAGGGACCTGCAGTCTTCTGCTTCAGTACCCGAGAGATCCCTCTACGTCAGATGTCTCAGCCTCCTCTTCTGGATTCTTTCCATTTTTCCTCTCTGCCCATAGCCCTCATCTCCTTCTCTACAACTTCGCAGTCATAATATTTTAACAACTATTGGTTCTTATTCCCCTTCATATTTGAGATGCCTGAACTTCTGCTAACAGTGCTTTCTGTGGTTTGAATATCTTGTCTCTTCCAATGGGCACAGCAGTCTTGTGGTTACAGTTCAGGTCCTCTCAACCAGAGCAGTGCTTCGTTCCCTGGACAACCTCTGCTATCACTGAAGTGCCAGACTTGTCTATCAGCCCATACGTAAGGAAACCCGGGAAGTGTAAGCTTAATGCCGCAACATCTGCACCCACAGCATACACTTGCCAAGAGGATTTTGCTTGTCTCCCTTTGCATTATTGCATGCTATCTCATCTCTCAGTTTAATGCTGCTTCTTCTGGTAGTGCCTATCTCAGCTAGACAGTCAGCTCCTTGAATCACAAGCTTTTATGTATAAGCTATCTAAACAGCACACATACACTCAAGGTGTCTCTTCCTTCAAACATAAGCACATATATTACTCTCACAGTCAAAACAGGTGCTTTCCAGGGAGGAGAGACAGGACTGAATAGCAGCATATGGTGATTTTCCCACCATACCATTACTTCTAAGTGATCACAGTCGTACTTCTGAGGTCTGGTTTGTAACCAGAGATTGGGTGCTTACACACAGGTGCCTGCATTTGTCTGAAAATACACACAGAGAGCTGTGAGTGACTATTGCCAGGGCCCTGAGGGCACCCCCAACACCGACTGTCCCTGTCCGGACCCCTGGGGTTCCCCCCACCCTGCCCAGGCCCCAGGACTCCATTTCAGCCCCCCAGGGCCATCAGTCCCTGCCCCAGCGAGGCCACAGCAGGGCCGGTCTCCAGCTCACCACAGCCCTGCCCTGCCTGGCCATGGGACCCCTGAGCTGGGCACACCTGCAGGCCCACGCCTCAGCCTGGCCTTGGCCCTTCCCCATGGCCCTGTGCGGCCATCCTGGGGCTGTGTCTGAGCCCAGATCCTGATCCCCACCCACAGGCTGATGTCCTTGCCTGGCCTTGACCTGTCCCCAGGAGGTGCTCAATGGCCAGGGCTGGGGTTGCCCTGGTGCTCCTCAGCTGCCCTGCTCCTGGCTGGGGCGGTGGGATGGGCCCTGGCTCTCCCATTGAGATCCCCTGGCCCCCACAGGGCCTTGACAGTTGTACCCCAAGTTCTGGCATTTTCTGCAAACTTTCACAGAGAAAATATTGGGAATGGTTGGATCTCTGCTCCAAGTGCTGTACCTGGGTCACCTCCATGGCTGTACCTACACTGAAATTACCAGAATCTGTTGAATTTTCACATATATGCAGAGTTTTGTTACTTACATTTGTGGAGGGCTTTTTGTAGTGGACTGCTGCAAAAAAACCAACCCACCCTACATCTTTTGGCATCTCATATTTTCCTCGCTGTCGGGCTTACCACGCTGCCTCCTGGTCAAGCCTGCACCAGCCTGATGCTCCTGAAATGTCAGATTCTCCCCTCCTCACACCAATATCACACGATGTCCCCCCATGTTTGACTACATGCTGAATGCTGATTTCCTTGACTGTAAATAATAATCACAGAGGAATCACTTGATAAGCAATGTATTGTGAAACTGCTGTTCTATTAAAAACCTCTGTTCCCACAGCTGTCAGCGAATGAGTTTTCTGTCATTTTTTACAGGAGTCACCTATTACAAAGCACCTCCAGGTCTACAGGCAGCATTTGAAGTGTGCCCCATTGACCAGAGGCAGCAAAAAGATTGTCTCTACAAATAAACTAAATGTCAACCATCCTACTAGCTTACAGTTTCTGGGAGAGACACAAGCCTAGTTTTTCACCCTACCAAGGCAACAAACTTTTCGTTCTCCTTCTCCTGGCTTGGAGTAACCAGCTCCCACCTAAGCGCTGGTAGCTACCTGAGCACCTCAGGTCCTCAGGTCTCCAGAGCTGAGCATCATCCCACCCCTTTTGCACACCAGTGGCATTGCTTCACCTCCTCTGCTCACAGGATCCTCTTATGGTGGACTTCAGCCTCATCCCCATGCTGGCATGGTTGACATGTAGAGGAAGGCCCGTGCCAGCACTTGTGTGAGCTGGATGCTGTGGTAGGCCCTCCATAAAGATGTACCTCTAGACTCTGCTGTGAGATCCAGTGCTGGAAATGAGTGGTGGAGATCGCGGATCCCCTAAGCACGGTCTTAGCTCCTGCCTCCAACACGATGATCTGAACTAGCTCAGCATCTCCCAGGCAAAAAGATGACATTTGTTAAAAACTTACCATCCCATAGGACACCCCAGAACAACCTCAGTGCCTCGCAAGCACTCTAAAGAGCTGGGACCAGCAGTGCACTGCTATGGTATCTGCTGGCTGCTTTCACTGAGTATGGGGGCAGCTGTGGACACAGCTGGCTGTGAAATTATCTGGGATGGGGAAATGAGAGAGAATCATGAAAAAGGCAAAAGGAAAAAGACTACAGAATTTACAACAAATATTTCAGTTGTGGGTTTGTATGCTTGTATCCTGTCCCAGCCTCCTCTTACTTATTAGTAATAACTCCTCAGTAACAACTCCTGACTTTAGAAATGGGGAGTTGTCTGATTATGTGCATGTAGAATGTCTAGCACCCTGTGCATGCTATATAAATAATTCATAATGTTCCTAATGACATGACAATACTATTCACAATTGTCACAATTGTCATTTTCATCCTAGCCAAATAGGCAGATAGAAGCCTCATCGGTACTAAATGAAAAACACCATAAAAAAGAAAAGTATAAACAGAAACCAAAAGAAGCAAAAGTATCCTTCTTTCTAACATATCTGAATCTCTGACCCGTGAGCCGTAAGCACTTCTGTTTCAGGCTCAGGGTTAGAGTGTGAAATGAGTGGGACTAAAACTCTGCCTAAACATGAAGAGTTCAGGGGTCCCCAAAAGGTGCCTGTTCAATTTACAGGGGAGAAATAGGGTACCAGCCGAGGTAAAACCATTAGTTCAGTGATATTTATACTGTCAGCTTAGGCCATCTTCCAGATGAGGTATGTGTAATAGTAGTAACAAAGATTATTACTGCAGGTTAATTGCATAACTATAAGCATACACAGTTGTTTATATAACACTGCTGTGCACACAGATCTGCTTGCCCACTGTCACTATATTTTAATATGCTTTCTTGCAGCATGAATTATGATTAATGAATTTCTAGCTGAATGGATTACAATATTGTGATTAAATGTAATACATTAAAATGTCTCTGCTGGCATCTCTGTGTTAGAAAGGAATTAGGGTGATTCTTTAGCCTTTGCTTGTGTGAGGGTTTCTAAAATATATTTTAGCAACTGCATACATGATGGTCTTGGAAAATTAGAAGGGGTTTCTTCCAAATAAAACTTATCATTAAAACATGTAAATAATTAATAGGGAAGAAAGTATACCCATCCTTTTAGAGCTTCTAAACTGTGACTTTTGGCATGGGTACATTCTATCTTTGGGAACTTAATACAGATTTTTTTCATCTGCTTTCTTTTAACTCATGTCTTGGTGTATTAAAACAAACCCACCTTATAACAGCAGTTCAATGAAGTGCTTGAGTACCATGTATCTCCACTACTGTCATATACGTAAAGTTTTGTATAGGCTTATTTTTCTCATGAGAGCAGGGAGTTTATGATCATTTCTAGCACACTGAGAAAATACCTTGTGTTAAGAGGCTCATCATTAAGTCTGGCAACAAATCTAACTTAACTCAGTCACAATTAAAAATGGAATTATTGACTATAAATAATACATAAAGAATTCAATTCTTTTAAATGCTTAATATTTTTATAAAGAGTTTAATTTTGTCTGAAGCCTTGAAGTTTTCTTTGCACCCCTGTTTTAATGAAAAGATTATCATTCACCCTATTTTCTGATTAGAAGTATGTAAAAGAAACATACACATCCTGATTTTTTAATGTTTTTTCTTTCTGTCTGATCATAAGAACATGAATGGCATTTTCCCTTTGGCTTTTTGTTTTGTTTGTGTTTCACTTTGATGCACATAAGCCACATAAAAACAAAAGCCCAAATAGCTATTCCAGCCCAAGGATACAGACTGAAGACTAACAAAGAAATTATTCTGTATTCAAAAAATTTATACTTCAAAGGATGATGTGCTATGTTGCAAGTACAGCTGATGGAGTACGTTCTCCTTAAATATTGCATTGTAATCTTAAAAGTCAAAAAGGTGCAACCCCTCTGCAAGATATTGACGAAAAACTCCACTAAATTGTTTGTGCCACCTTCAATTCCCTGAACAGTGGCCCTTTAATATTTTTTCTAATAGGAATCATAGATCCAGGCTGCAGCATACTAATGAGTCTAAGCCTACCAATTACATTTTGCTCTCCATTTCAGATTAAATGACTGTCTGTCTACGCACTTACGCAGCCCACCCCCTCCCTACACCATGGTGTCCTGGTTTTCAAAAATAGAAATAATAACAATAATAATGTACGGTATCTTTCCAGTTAGCTACAACTCTATATGCTTTGTTAGGCTAATGATAAAGCAAATGCCTGAATCTCAATGTTATGGTGGCTGCTTCATGAGGATAATCAACTTGCCATGCATCCCTGATGCTTTGCACGCAGAACAGAGAGATAGGCTTTAAGGAGTCAGAAACAGAAAAGTGCGTATAGAAAAGAAAAATAACCCACAGATGAAAGAGCAGGAGAAAGTTGATGGGTAAAATCAGTAGAACTGCTTGGAATTTTCCACTTCATTCTTTTCCTCTGGAAAATACTTTCTTTCCATGAAGTGCTCTTTCTATTATTTTCCTTTTGAAGAAGGTCCCTTCCAGCTTTCTGGCATCCCTTTTCTCCATAGCCCTGGTCCAGAAGATAAATGGGATAGCTGCTGTCTGTACTCCATTCACCCTAGCTGCCAGAGGAGCCATGGTTTGGGGTGCTCAGCTCCCAGCAACACATGGGAAGGTTGCTCTCAGTCTCACCACTTGCCTGCCAGATGCAGGTGAACACCCAGCCATGTAAAAACATTACGCCTCCTGTGAGCTCACACCCCGTGTACATCTGCAAAAGCAAGGAGGTTGAACCAGACCCATGCCTCTCATGATCTATCCTCCACTTCTGTATGTCTGGCCCCCATCTTGACCATCAACGTTGTACTTGGTAGTTTATTAGTCGTGCCAAAACCATAACTACACCAACTTGGGACTTCTGAAATGGTAACACAGGCTTTGCTGTCAATAGAAAAATACCCCTCAGCCCAAGTCTTAGCCTCTTGGGTTTCACAACAGATGCAGAAGTAAGAGAAGGAGAGTGAGGCTGCAAATATAGGCTACTATTATAAGAGCCAGAGGTTGGATTTATGTAGAGTAGCTGTAGGAAATGTTTGTCAGAGACTTGTAGGAGATGGTTATAATATTCCAGAACTTGAAATTCACGTGCATCCAGGAGTAGCATGGGAAGGGTTAGGGCAGGACTGCAAATAGACAGGTTGCATAAGATCAGAGACAAGCTAAGGCCTCTCAGCACACCTGTCTTCACACACACCAGTGCCTTCACACATGCCAGTGCCTTCGCATACCTTCAGTCCCTGATCTGCAGGAAATGGAAAGCATCTTTCCAAGCGATATTTCTCATAGCTCTTGCACATAGGTGGTAGCCTAGTTCATTGCCTCCATACTGGGAGGATGTTTTGTGCCAGGAGGATGAGTATTTAGTCCTATGGACCTGCAGCAGCCTGCACGGCTCTGGAACTTTAGAGGATGCAGAACAGTTTTACTGGCTTTGGTGCACTCATCTTCATAGAGGGGAAGGTCACTATTGCCCTCTGGAGCCTCCCAACCCCCACCTTACATCTGGTAG
>VYZW01043767.1:17594-55059 GCA_013401315.1 Balaeniceps rex
TGAGGACTGGGGGAACACATCGAGCAAAGAAACAACCCCATTGCTTGGTGAGACCCCTATCTATTGCTGTGCATAGCAGGAGGACAGGGATGGGGCCATTGTGGAAACTTCTCCTTGCTTCTAAGTACCATGGCCTTGCATTGCCCTTGTCTCAGCTGCAAATCCCTGTTCATTGCTATTTAATTAATTTCTCCCTAGAATAACAAGCATTTCCCTTCCTTCCTTTTTCCTCTGTCTCACCACAGGTAGACTCCTGCCCCATGCCAAACTCTTCTGCTCTGCTTTCAAAGCAAGAAGAAAACCACGTCTCTCCAGCCTGATAGGTCATGTACGAAGAGAAGAAAATGGGATACTGAAAACAGGTTGGCGTGACTGCAGCAGCCCTCAAATTGGCTGAAATTAATGAAGGGGGATGGCTGACCTATGCTGTAGAGCCATTCCTGGATTGCTTAATGATGATGAGGAAAGGTAACAAACTTGCTGCCTAAACCATGTATCTCTCACCTTCTCCTGAGCCTCTGAAACATTGAAAGACTGGAGGGGAAGGATGCTTCTGTTTCTCAGCTCCCTTCCAAGGCTGATAATATATTCCCAAACTCCTTGCTGGCTGTTGTACAAATGTGCGGGCTGGGCAGAAAGGGCCAGGTACCCAATTTCATCCCCATCTAATTCTCATATGGCCAGTCCATTTAGAGAGTTCCTGGGCCATCTTCTAGTATAGATGTGTGCGATAACTCTGATTACCTTCTCTGCACACACTCCAGAATGAGAGCAGAATTCACCCAACTGACACACAGGAGGGTGCATGATTACCCTACCAAAATCAGTGGCAAAACTCCACATGTGGGAGCGAAAGGTAAGTTTTAGAGAAATCACTGCTAGTTTACAAGCCACTAAATGAGTCCCACTGGTTTTGAATCACGTACACACACTGTAAAAGAACCAAGTGAGTTAACCTACACTAAGGTTGTTAATTTTGCCTGGTAGGCACAACTGAAAAAAAATCCCACCACAAAACATAAAAATTACAGGTATTCTGTCTGTCCCTTTGGAGTTCAACCACATAAACTACTGAACTGGCACAGCTGCAGGAGGGAGCAGAAAGACCTCGCAGGGGAGGGAAAGGGATGGAGACTTGGTTGTTTGCATTGGAAGTTTTCTAGGGCAGATCGGTGGCTGCTGGAGGAAGTCTCTGTTCCATCACGGAAGACCACCTTTGACAGTTCTCCATCCATCCTGTTCAGGTAAAAAAATATTACTGAGCTGCATCAATAACCGATCTGGAAGAAGAGGCATTTGCCAAGAAAGGTTAATTGACAATCAGAGGGCCTGACTTATATGGAAAGGTGAGAAACCTAAATATGACTAGGTTGGCCAAGCACCAAGAATGAGTGGGAGGACACATGAACCATCCAGAAGTACCAGAAACACCTGAACACTAAGGATGGAAAGGAGTTGATCAAAGTGGTATCACAGGTAAAAGCAGAAGCAATAGTAGAATCATCTTTTCAGAAAAGATATATTCACAGCTAAATATAAACCCAAGCTTTGATAATGAAACTTGCTATATAGGAGAACAGTTTTTCACAGTAAGCCATTAAGCCCTGTCTCCTGAGACCTTAAACCTAGACTCAGAAAGTCCTATCAGGTGGGGACAAAGCTGACACAGCCTCCAGTATGGAAAAGATGACCCAATATATCTTTTTCTTCCATAATTTCTATCATTCTATGAGCTTTCATATTTTGAAAATAAAATTCATTTCTGTTCATCGAATGCTGTCACTGTCTGTTGCCTTGAGAAAGTAGAAACCTCTCCCCAAAAAGTTTCAGCTGCCCTTTATTGAAGTCTTTCGTCACTGTCACATCATCGTCTTCAGGCTATCTGCACCAGAAAAAAAGTGTTTAGGAACTAAGATTAATAACAGGTTTATTGGAAGGGGTGAAAATGCAATAGGATGCATGATTTTTAGCCTCTAGCTGTTAATGCAGCATCTTTCATATGTTGGCACTCTTTGCCTGTGGAAAACAGGAAGGCTGTTTCTGCTGATACAGGAAACGCGGCACGTTCACAACACTCTGCTCTGAGAAGACAAGTAATTGTTGACCAGTTGCTATTAATAAACACAGAAACCTTGACTTGGAGTATAGCAGTGCTTTCTGAGAAGGACATTTTTTCCAGTTTATCTAACCTACCATATTTTTTTTAGCACTCCTGAAATACAGTGTGACATTTTTAAAATGAATTAAGGTTGAAATGGAGTATAACAGTAAAAGAAACAGTGGGAATGGAAAGGAATTCTTGATTAAAACAGGAAAGACTGAAGCGAGATATACTAAAAAAGCTTGCTGTAGAAGAAAACTGTTCTGTCTGTAGCAAGTGACTTACTTTCCCTTAGCACTTACTATGAACTACACTCAGAGAGAAATCAAAATTTCAACAGGACTCAGTAGGGCCAGGAAGGCAACACAAAGGAGAGCTGGACAAACAACTGTGAATAAATTCCCTGAATATTTTCTCCTGCCCCCTCTTCCCCCCAGTGACAACAAATCTTCATCCTACCCATTTACTCATTCTTGTGTATTGCGTGCTAAGTAGTTAGTCCAAATTTCACAGAGTGAAATTTGTTCCATTGGGAAATAATTGCTCAGTTGGGGGTGAGGAAGGGGAATGTTTTATTACATGTCTTGGAAAAGGAGATGTGTTCAGATCATTAAGCCATTCTTTTCTCTCTGGATAAAATCAGATCAGAGGGCACTGGAGACATGACAGCAATGGGAGCAAAGATAGATGGTCATATACACAGATAAGATCAATAGACAGATATGACAGATGCTGATAACAGGGTTTTAATATATGGGGTAGAAGAGATTACAAAAACTACAATCTTCCTCTGGCCAGATGTGGAAACTCTTTTCTGGAATGTTACATTTGGTGTTAAGAATTCTGTAAAAGCATTAAAGTGATCTGATGTATATGATTTATAATAACTATAAAGAAGCTACCAGCCTGTAAATGGAAAAATGGAAAGGCTCTGAGGAGCAGAAAATCATGGGACAACAGAAATAATTTGAAAAATAGTATCCTCAAGTAATACAGACACTTTCTCACAGGTATCTCCAGAGAAGAAACTTCTTACTGAAATACACAGCAATCTTGTATCTAGTCCCTGTAACTGATTACATCATGTGCTATATTTAGAATACTTCCAGTGTAACCATGGAAACTGCTTTTGCTTAAACTCACATTATTCCATTCAACATTAGTTGACACTATAGAAATACTTTTGGAAGCTCACAAAACAATTAATGTATCACTGTTATTATATGCCTGTATATATAGCAATGCGGTTTTTGTCTTTTCCTGAAGTATGCATTATGCATACCCGGAGATGTCAGATTTCTGACAAAGACTACAAAGAGCCAGATGCATGGCAATGGAGTGAGCACACAAGACTACAGGAGAATTCAGAGTACATCTTCTGTACTTTGCTTTTAGCCCAGCTGCCTAAGGAAAGGGCTCATGCTGTCACACTGCATGCACATGTCTGTGTGTCTGTCTTTCCCACGCAACTTTTGAACCCAGTTTCAACCAAATTTGACAAAGACAAAAAGAGCGGGTTTTTAATCTCCCACGAGGTTTGCAAAGATAAACAGAAGGAAGCAGAAGGAAGTCTTACCACTGATCCCACTGAAAGACTCATAAGGGCAATCCTTATTAGACCTAGGAGAGTCTACAAAAAAGAGGCTGCATGATTTCTGCAAGTCATGGAACTACTTATAATAATGATAATAATATTAGAAACCCAATAAAAACTATGCCTATACATTGCATCACAAAAGTTCAAAAATACTTTCTTTTGCTTCTTTCTAAAAATGCAGCTTTGCAGAAATCACTAAGAAATCCCAAACAAGCATCAGAACTTCAAATAAATACCAGAAAACCTAGAGAGGAATTCAGAAAAACACTTACAAGCCAAAGTCCCAGACTCAGCCTTCCAAACTGGAGGCAAGGAACTACAATCATTTTGATATGAAATTGCTTTAAATTTCTGCAAATTATTATCTGAGATTAAAAAGTAAAGTTAGTACTAGGAAACAAAGTACTATAAGGTAGGTACAGATGCCCGGTTTTCACAGTGCAGGAATGTTACCATGAGGTCCCAGATGCATCTGTGCTCTTCAGCATATTTAGAACTGAGCTATAAATGGGAATGAGGTGACCACATTTGCAGACTACAGTTGATTGTGAATAATTGCAGAAGGATCTACTGATATTATTTGGCTGAGCGATAAAACGGCGAAGGATATTCTGTGGTAATAAATATGAAGCAGAGTATGTGTGTGGAAAATAACCCAAACTATACATGTACAGGGATGAGCTCTAACTTAGCAATTATTACTCAGAAAGAGATACTGAATTTGTAGGCACCTCAGCACAATGATGGGTAAAAAAGGCAAATCAGCTATTCAGAGTTATTGGAAAAGTTATCAGAGCAAAACAGAAAAGACCTTATGTCACTTATGAATTCAGGGCGCACACACATTTTTATGACTATGTGCAACTTTAGTCACCTCAGAAGTGATGTGAGAGAACTGCCTAACATGAGGAGGAAGAAGAAAACAGAGCGCCAGGCTATGACATCCTTTCAAGAAGAGAAGAATAGATGAGAATTCTTCAGCCTGGAAGAGAGTTGGCTGAGGGGTGGTAAGATTAAAGCCTACACAGACATGAATCGTATGGCGAAGATGAAGGGGGAGTGACCTCCTTCATGCTGGGGAGAGGATGAAACAGGAAGAAGGGAAATGGCCTTGACCCCAGCTTCCACTTCATGTGAGAGTCCTGCCAGTGGCACGTCTTTTACATCTGTCCCAAGTCCTGTATCCTGTCTCTGAATGGTGCTAGCCAAGAATGCACTGCCGCATAAAGAGACTGCAGCAAAGCAGAGCAATCATTACAGAAGCAGGGAAGAGAGGTTTCTAGCAAGTACATATCTAAATGAGCAAAACACTCACCAAAGACATTGCTTTTAATCCACTAGAGCTTCATGGGTAGCGTGCTGTCACCAGCAATATCCCAATTCTGCAGTAGCATCATGGCAAGACCAGCTGGATACTTCAACCAAGTGGCGCGGCACTTGCTTTGAAAAGACTACATTTTTTCAGCATTTTCACCCTTTTCCTCAATAACAGCAGCCAAAACTCGTTGTTTGCTACACCTACAATTACCAAGCTGTGGCATGGGACCAGACCTGTAGAACAAAATGGATGGTGCTGAAGATCTGACATCTTCAGTACATGGTTGGGGCAGTGAAGGTGCTTCAGCTTAGCTCTAGTCAAGTACCATGGTTTGAAGGCAGCAGACCTCCTGTTGCTCTCCTTCTGCTCCCAGGAGGTCAGCCAGCCCTCCCAGCCCTGCTCCAGGGCTGTCCTGGCACCTCGCTTTGTGCAGCCAGGTGGTAAAACAGGTTGCTGAAATGATCTAAATTAAAAATAACCAAGCAAAAATACCTGCGCAAAATATTGCTCTGCTGCAAATGATGGCCAACAGCTTGCCAGCTGCTGGGTGGGTTTTGTCCACATGACTTCTGCGGAAAAGCAGCCAAATGGATTTTCAGTGCAGTGGCTGAGCAAAGGAGGACAAAATGTGACAGTCAATTGCCTCAGCAGCAGGATGTCCCTGAATTGACCAGAAAGAGACACCTAAAAGTCAATCCTGCAGTGTTGACTGTTGGCATCCCTTACATAGTGAGGATCAGGGAATGAGACCTTTCTGCAGATCACCAGTTACATTCTGCAAAAGCTTCCATATTGAACACATGAAATCCATAAGTATTTCACATTGAAAGAAAAACTATCACTCACATGTAGTAGATTGATTTTCAAACAAAACAACTCTGTCAACTTCTATGTTTTTAGCAAACTTTTCCCAAGGCACCAATCACTGTTCAGTCTTAGGAGTCTCAAAGATGCTGGCTTGAAAAGCATAACCTTCCAAAGTATTTTGCAAATGTTTCATGGTATGTCCACTTGTACCAGTGGAATTCTTTTACAGAAAAATCAGATTGTTACCAACATCCAGAAATTAATTAGGAGGGAAAAGTACATTTCAAACTGCAAATATTCCTTTTTATACTCCCAGAGCATTACAAATTGAATGACAACTTGATTTTCAACCCCCACCCCTTTCTGCAATGTTAAAAATGTGACTGGAAAATAATATATCACCAACCTGAAACCTTGTTTTACAAATACAAGTTTTAGCCTAAGGCAATGGTTTCAAACAGTCAAGTGGGAAATCCTGAAAATAGGGGCTGGAATGTCCCCTTGGAGTGGAGGGGCACCCTGAACTAATGCATTGTCTGCATATTGATGTTTTGTAGCATCTTATTCCTTCTAATGGGGCAGAGATGATTTCAGATCTACATTAATTTGCTAAGCAAAGTCATTAGACACCTCCCAGTCATTTGCATCTCACTTTAATCCTTCAGTGTAATGTAGACAGTTCCATAGTCCCACATAATATGAACCAGCTGAATAGACTCCAATTTATCAAGAAACTATAAATTGCAAAATATCAAGCTGAAACGGCAGTAACAAACCCAGTGATCACTGTCCCATACATTTTAGATTGTTATTTAAGGCCTCCTGGGAGATCACTGCTCTATAACCTATTTCTCAGGATTCCTGTCAGCTATATGAACTCTTTGCAACTGTTTTCACTAATATATTATGACTTGTTTATGATACTGAAGAATAAGTGATGGAATCAGTATGGTCACGGTGGAATGGGAAATGATGTGGAAATTGTCTGGAACAGGTATCATTTTTTTTTCCTGTCTCTATATGCATATACTGAAGGACAGTGCTATTACTAGCCTATCCCACAGGCACTCCATTTAGGTCCCTCAGACACTGTGTTCGAACCTAGATGTTCCTTCTTTGTGAAGAATACACATTGTCTTCTAAACAATAATCACAGAATTCAGACTCAAGATTTAACTTTAAAATTAAATTTAGAAGTTATCAAGAAGACCTGTTAGCAAAACTTTAAATCTGTGGATTTATTCACATATTATATGGCTTCCAGGCAAGCAATACCCCACTTCACAGCAGTTGATATAACAGCTGATTTCGACCTCCACTGTGTCCCTGTCTGCTCCCGCTGGTGCATGCGGCTTCCAGGAACCAGGAGACTGAATCCCTCCAGCAGAGATTTCCTGCTCCAGCTCCTGCAGATGAGACGGATCCAACAGGTTCTTTTGGGGAAGTAACATACCAAGATCCCACTGAGCAGGAAATTTGTAATTACACCTCTGTTACTTTCCCACTTCCTCAACCAGCACTTCTCAGTGAATAAGCCAAGCCTCATCAGCAAGGCACTGGAAAGAGCAAGCAAAAGGCAAAGTCGGTTGCCCTCGCTCCCTTCCGTGGGAGCAGCTTCTGATAAGGAGGCTTGGAAAGCAGTTGTGGCTAAAAATGTCAGGGAGGGCAGCTCTGGGACCACTGCTGGCAAAATTTCATACCCCTTCTTTCTGATCCTTCTCAAAGCAAAACTCCCTTGCTCTGTGCCCCATTCCTACGTCATATGTGTTCAAATACTCATGTGCAACCTGTAATGTTGTCAGCACCTTGGGAACATGTGTTTCACTCTGACAGCAAAGGGAATCATATCCCTTGGGAGGCTGCTGTATGCAAGCTGTTTTCAACATTATATCACGGATTTCCTGAAAGGCTCATGCTATCAGTACAGTTACTCCCATTTTACAGAGGACATAACTGCAGCTGAGATCTTACCGGTTTTCTCAGAGATTTCTCAAGTGAATTATATTTTTAGCTCAGGAATGCCTTAAAGTATATACTTAAGTCCATTTACATTGCTCTCTAGGACTACACTGCTAATGACTTA
Organism: Balaeniceps rex; assembly: GCA_013401315.1. Lineage (NCBI taxonomy): Eukaryota > Metazoa > Chordata > Aves > Pelecaniformes > Balaenicipitidae > Balaeniceps > Balaeniceps rex. The sequence continues at coordinate 25,501 of VYZW01043767.1, forward strand.
TATTAAAGCCCACTTTAAATCCTGTTAATTAAAGTTCATGCTTATATGGCTTTCTGAGTAAGAAAACTTCACCAAATTGGAGTCTTGTGTATAACGTGGATGACTAAAAAATAAAATGCTGTTCACAATAGGCACCCAACAGTGCAAAGAAATACATCGAGGGCTTTCATACTTGGTGTCAGGCACGACCAGATTCATTTTGGGTCTGCCCTCTGAGCTGAGAAAGTACCAGCATACTGAAACTGTAACACATAAAATAAGAGAAATAAACACGACGGTCTCATCTGATAATGAGAATGCAACGTGTTTTCTGTTGCCTTCCTTTCCCACCCTGACAAAAAAGTCTATTTGTTTTCCACAAAGCATTACAGAATAATAAAACCATTTGTCTAATAATGGAAAGTTTCATTTCCCATCGTTTGCAATGCCTTAGCATATCCTGCATCATTCCTACAAGGTAGTGAGTTTTGCGATCAATACGGTCCTAACTGTGCTTCTGTGACAAGGTGCTTTAAAAGATTATGCTCTACCGTCATTTCCCATGCAACTCGTCTGCTCCCTTTTTCTTCCCTCCCTGCACAATGATTTTCAAGACGCAGCCAGAATGAGATATTTGTAAAGCCATCACCTTATTTCATACACACAGATATACAGATCTCTCACAGCAAAATATTGTACAGTGCACTGAAATAAAAGCCATAATGAGAAGAGTTAAATTCTAGGATGTGTTGCAGCTGTTAAATTGAAACTATTAAAGCCTTTCTCTTTTCTGTCACAAGACATGGTATGTATCTTCACAGTATTATAATTCAAATAACTATTGAATTATAGCAGTTAGCTTCAAGTTCTGATTCTTAACCTAGTTATCTGTGTCACACTTTTATAATGCTACATTAAAGGACAGTGTTGCTTTGACTTAATGGAGAGAGACTAGTTTTTTTGAACCTTTGCCCAACATTACGATTATATCTTGTTCACAGCACTTCATCATAGACATATGCACACCCAGATGTGCATACACACATTGCCTAACTCAAGCTGTCAACAGAAGTGCCCTGCCTACCGATAAAACATGACCTTTTGAGAGTGAAATCTTGCAACTATTTAATGGCATGCAGTCATACACATTAATTTTAAGAAGTTGGGGGCTTGGCTACAGGGAGAGCTGCAAGCAGCAAATGGGTCACAAACCGAGATTTGGCAAAGCCATCAGGATTAGTAGTCAGAGGCTTAAAGACAAAGCTGTCTGCAGTGCACAAAGGTGGGGAGACCCTCAGCTCCACGGCCAAGTTAAACCAGAGCATTTCCAGCAGCACAATCTCTGCTGCCATTTGGACTTGGTACTGACTCAGCCTGGACCTACCAAACGCCCATCACTGTTTTCTGCAGCACAGAGATATTTCTTCTATACGCTTATGCAGCACAGGCTGCCAGTGCTCAGTGTACCTGAGCCAGCTCTGGCTGGGCTGGCTCGAGCACAAGAAACAGCCTAGATGAACTATATGTTGTTCCTCTCCTCTCTTGCTAAGAAGCATGTGGTATTGATATAGGCTTCCCACCTAAGCAATGATTTACTTTCTCCTTGCTTAGCATATCAATTCAGATAGGATCAAAGTACTAGCTGACATGGCTGAAAACTAATCAGCTTATAATTTGCACAGGGTACCATGCTAGTATTGTACATCATTAATAAATATGACAAAAATCAGACAACTCTGCCTGCTGATCATTCATATTACATAGGAAATTGACTAAGAATGTCATTAAAAAAATCTGTATTCACTTAGAATCAGGAGCACTTTTTCCCATTTTTCTTTTCAGGAGTTGTCCAAATCTTTAAAAATATAGCAAAGAGTTGCTTTGATTTTGTAAAATGTCAGCTATTCCTAAGTGGCTTTTTTCTAGATTATGAAAAGTATTGACAGGCTTTCTCATTTGCAACTCTAGGAAAGTTCCGCAAATCATTTTTTTGGGTATGATTTTAAGTCAATAAATATCAGGCTATACACAGAGGAAATGGGATGAAAAGTGAAGCAACTGAAGAGTCATCAAGTGAATAGCTTCTTTTCAAAGATCTACTAAATTAGAACAAAATTTTTGAGACACTGGAAATCACTCAAAAAGTCTTTGAAACAGCTCAACATCCCTTCAACGGTAAAAATATTTTGCAAAATGAAGTCTGAAGAGTTCATCTTTCTCCTCTGACTGTAGGCACAAGTGGCTTTGAAATATTTTAGCAGGGGGCATAAGGCCCTCCTAGCAATCCTGTGAGTTTTCTGGTGAAAACAGTCAGTAAATGAAAACCAACAGAAAATTTAGGATGTTGTCAAAGTGCAGCCCAAGGGGGTAACCAGGATGCTGTGTTTCTGTGACCACTGCGTGATGCCACCCACCTTTTACCTTTATGCAGCGGTGCCACAGCGGTGGTCACCCAAGGGCTGGTCTTGGGGGGGAATCTCTCCTGCTTTTCATTAAGCCTTTTGCCTCTCTGATGCCAGCCACGCTGCCAAGTCCTGTGCCAGACTATTCGCTTCCTCTGCAAAATCATTTTCCCTTCAGCTGCCGTCCAGGCCCGCATCGTTTTCTGCAGTACCTGGAGCTTTGTAGTGCAACTCTCCTGGCCGACGTGGTGTGTTCAAAGGCAGCCGCAGTCTGACAGGTTCAGCAGTTTCACTGCAGATGCAGGGATGCATTTCATAGTCAAAGTGAAACTTGGGGCTTTCAATGACCATGTCTGGCTAGTCTTTCTCATTAAATTAGCAAATATCAGCAAGGGGAAAATAACTCAGAGAAATTACAGGTTTTTTAAAGGCTAATATCACACATAATATAATTTTTTTAAAAATGTTTTGTTTTAGGAAGATCAATTAACAAAGAGAATAGACCAAAATAATCTCTAAGTGCAAACATCATGGAAAGGACTGAATGCTTAATAATTTCAGGCCATGACCAATAATAATTGAGAATAATGCTTGTCTCAAGCATAATAATACTAAAGGATAGCAACACCATTTTAGCTGGAAAAAATGGAAGAAAAAAAAGAGTTTGGTCTGCTTTGATATTTAGGATGCAGTCTTTGACTTTGTTAAGATAAAGTTGAAAAAGGAATGAATTATTCATATAAATGTTGCCGTAGTAACAAGCCAGCAAATAAAATAATGAAAGCAGCTCCTTGTTTTTAAGGGGGAAACTACAAATTTCAGCCTATTGGCTCTGAAATTTCAACACTTTGTACACTCTGAGGCAACTCTAACTTATGCCTACACCTGCAACATATGAGATCTGCATGATCCTGATTCCCTCCGTATGATAATTTTTAGCATTCGGAGGAATGCAGGAGCAATCACCTCAGTGAGCCCCATGCTGCATGAGATGGGTATTTGAGCATCACCCAGAACCTAGTCCTGCAATGAGTAGAGATTTTTTTTTCTTTTCTTTTTCTAAAAACCTAGATTGCTCCACTCAAAATGTTTTATTAAAAGAAAACTAAGGCCAAAAAGCAAAGCGCACCAAATCAGGAAATTTCAGTGCAAAAATGATAATGAGAAGATTTTCAGCTAACACATTCTTGTGGAAATGGATGCAGGTACATAACTTGGCATTTCCAAAGCAATTAAATCAATTAAGGTGAAACCAACAAAAGGAATAGAGTAGGGTTTTTGTACTGCCTAGTGAAAATCAGAGCCCTGTGCTTGAAACTCTCCCATTTCGTGCCTGAGGAAAATTCAGCACCTAAACACTGTCACAGCTGGCATGATGAGTCTGGGTTGCCTGAAAAAAGGTGGTGGACAAGAAGGGAGCATCCCAAGCCTGCTGGCATGGGGGACAGCGAGATGCCAAAAGGGTGATCCCTGGGACAAGGGTCTCTGCCCCAGACACCCAGCCAGGGAACGCACTGTGGGGTGAGGCAGCAGGCAATGCCTGACCTGGTCTGCTGTGCGGTGCTCACCCAGGGCAGGGGGAAACATAACTGGGAGCTGAGTCAACCTCCCAGAGCAACTGTGGTGCTCAGGACACTCACCTGGGAATGGGGACCCCAATATTTCAGAGAGGACAGGCCTAAATCAGAGCACTGGGAGGCTGCCTGGTGGTCTCCAATGTTCCTGCTGGCTTTCAGAGCCCTCTCTGACCTCATTTACTAAGGGATGAGCATGCACACAACTGCTCCTCTCAGCTGTGGGTGCCTACACTCATGCAAAAACATTTGCTATTTGCTACTCTATGTTTAGTGTTTAAAAAGCGGTTATTTTTCAGCTGGGTAACAGCAATACAGCTGGTGACCAGGGCACCACAGGGAACGCTCGCTGGTCAGTGTGGACAACCCATGGTGTGAGACTTGTTTTCCTGAAAGTTGTTGTAGTTTTAACTGTATGTGCTTTGCCTTGTTTTGAAAGTCTATTTCTATTCAGCTTTCTCTCATGTCATTAAAAATCAGCTCAGCAACAGTATTTGGCTCTGTAAATAAACCTGAGGCTAGACTAGGAGCAGTACCAGGTTATACCACCAGAGAACCTGGCATATGTTCTTTCATATTCTCTCCCTTCCCCCCCCCCCCNTTTCTTTATTTTAAGCAACTGTACAAAATATCAGAGAAGACAGAGTGGAATGTGGTATCTTTGTAGCACATTACTTAATGTCCCAGGTGTAATCAATTGAGACAATCTCTAGCAGGAGAGAGTTTAAATAAGGGTCAGATTGATGTCAGGAAAAACTTAAATTCTTCTGCTTTCTAAAAAGTTTTTTAAAAATATATATATTGTTTGGCCAGAAAATTTAATATGAATAGGTGCTTTCAAACACAGCATCAGTATATCCTCTGTGTCTGGTGTTTTTCCCTTCATTATCATCTAAGCTTGGGTTTACAGACTACCTTAGATCAGATCATTTCAAAGTAACATCTGTTGGTTTCAAGGTTAAGCTTGCTGTTACAATAAAGTACTGCTAAAATGTTAGCTCTCTATAGAAATACCTTGGCCAAGGTCCACTTTATGCACAAATTATTGTCTTGGAATACTGCATGGAAACTAGATGAAAAGATAAGCTAAATTACAAGGATATTTGTTTAGAGCAATTACTTTTTTGTACAATAGCTTCAGTCTGAGAACACTGAAAGACCCTGGCTTTACACTATTTTTGAGTCTGTGTTCACGTAACAGGGGGCTCATCATAGCATTCACACTTCCCCAGTCAAAGTGCCAAAAGATCACTCCACTGGAGTGACTGTACCTCGTTGGCCAATGCAAAGGATAGGCAGGGGTGGCTGAAGTGGGGCCATGGCCATGGCTTGTAGGGGATCCCCATCAATGTTGTGTTGCTGGAAACCACAAATGAGTTTGAGTGGACCCCCCAAAATGGTGCTGATGGATTATCACAGACCCATTCCAGGGACAAAGCCTCAGCTGGAGCAGGACTGAGTCAACAGACTAGTAAACAATTTAGTTGCGTTTATGGTGGTTATTTTCATTCTGCTGAATTTAATAAACTAATATTAGACAGACTCCTGGCAATTTTCATCTTACCAATTTACCTTGCTTGTTATGCATAAAACTGCCTTTTATTCCACCTAAGCTATTTATTAGATCAACTTGTGAGAGTAGTGATGCTTGTGAAGTAGGCAACTACCTAGGCATTGCCACTGCTACATTTGTTTTTCGTGTCAATAGCCTGAACCCCCAATCTCAGAGTGGGGCAGATTAATGTTTGTACCAGACAGCTGCACCAGGATCATGAGTTTCAAAAATTCTCCTTAGCAAATAGAAGTTTCATTAGAGGTTAGAAATATAAATTGGTGAAGTGACAGATTCTGTGATATGATGGAAGCTCAATTATAAGTGGATAACATAATATAACAAGTGCAGATGAAATCCTATTAAGGTCTGAAAATCCAATATCTCATCTTCCTGACTTTTAATTGATCTTTACACATATTGTCATTGCAGTCAAATATTTGAAATGATTCCTGTACACATAAACAAATGTAAGCACATTAACTCTGTTAATAATTTTAACAAGTAATTTGTATTTCCCATTAGACTGTCTTAGAATTTGCTTTACTATAATTAAAGATATCATCACTGATAAGCTTTAATGTGTTATTTAAAGTCTGTCTGTTTATAAGATTTGCTTTTATCATTAACTGCAGGTTGATAAGATCCACACATACCCTCATTAAGAAATTAGATTTTATGTCTAAAACAAATAGGATGTTCAGGTAGGGAAGGACTGCTGATTTTTTTCTTAAATCCTAAGTATAGATCTTTCTTCATAAGGTTGATCTGTGGTAAGCCAAGCAAACCTTGTGTGCTTCACTCTCCATAAAATTACATGGCTCTGTGGTGTCTAGAGTACTGATAGGCAAGAGAAGTTCTTCACGCGAAGATTGTTATGGAAACTTGCTGTGGAGCAAAGTCACAGGTCATTTTGCTTTTCGGTGGGCTTTAAAGCCCTAAAGAATGGAAGTCCTTTTGCCTGGGTTTCTCAAAGCCCAGACAGTGGTGGCTTTCAAACACCCAGCTAGAGAAACAAATGGGATACATGTGATATGGGGCGCTGGTTAAATCCTTTGTGAGTACTTTGCTGCTTATGCCCTTCCAAATCAGATACAAAACAGCCCTCCTTTATCCTTGAGTAATACAATGTGAATCAACAGACTACCCGCCTCTGCCCCTGCTCTGTTTTGTACAATCGTTATGTCCCTCTTAACAGCAGTGCTCCAAACTGACTTTCGAGATGATTTCTTTTATGTAACTTGCCAAGAGGAGAAAGAGAATTAATATGTATGTTTCCAGCTTGAGGTTTGAACTATTTGCTTGTGGTACAAGTGTGACTTTTGGGAGTCTTTCTTTAGGTATACCCAACACCACCACTTTGTAAACAAAAACAACTTTCGACACCAGCTATGACTAATCCATTGCTTTAGTTCAGTAAGTAGAACATACCTTCAATTCATAATCAAACAGCTGAAATTACCCTGCAAGGCTGGAAAATTGATGAGTGGTTTAGCCTTTTTTTTTTTTTTAAGGTTATAAGACTTTTAGACAGAGGTAAAGAATGTTCTAGTAAATAAATTGGCAGAGTAGGTGGAGGTGAAAGTAATATTCCTTAGTTTATTTTTCACTTGTGGTTTGTTTGGAGGGTTTTTTTGTCCTCAATTTTATTTCAAGGGATGAAACACTTATTCCCCAGCCTCAGCACCTGCTGCTTTACTGTTCTTATTTTTGTGTAGAGAGGAGATGATTTGGACCTTAATTAAAATTGGAATCACTTCTTACCACAGAATGATATTAAACATTTTGCTAGCAAGAACTAGCATGTAGTAAAAACTTTCTCTTGCTATTATTTTGATGACACTTTCAAGACTCCTCCAGGAAATGGAAAAAAAGACTACAAAGACATCACCGGCAAGTAATAGATTGATGCTTTTCCATTCCACATGGCATTCAGAACAGCAAAATCATTTGCATGCTCCTTCCCTGAGATCTCAGCTATCCTTCCTCTGTAACTTACATTTTCCAAACTGTCGAGAGCAGAACAGATTCAAGTATAACATTAACTGAGAGCTGTTTAACTATTTATGCTGCTATAATTTTGTATTGATTTTATGTAAACTTTTAACCAAACACAGATTGCACTGCTTAAAGACGACTTTTGGGAGTTTGTAATAAATTGCCTTTCTGATCTTTAATGGAGCATTAGTAATTATCGGATACAAGGTGATTTAAAGTCATTTAGAAGCCACAGAACAGTAGCTTGATACAGTACATTTCTGTCTCTCTAATAAGTTGTGTTATATGCACTTTATCTTTGACAAAAAATACTAGAAAAAATACTGACAATAATTTATCTTGATTGTAAAATTCTATGTGATCATCATGATATCATAAGTTATATAATATTTTCATCATTAACAACTACTGTAGTGATTTAAGCATTTCTACAGGAAGAAGAATTAGCACAAGTAGGGTCAGATGCACAACAGAAGGTTGCAGCAGAAACTTGCTCCTATTTTCAACAAAGTCTAATCCAAGGGAAAATAACCAGGTCCAAAGCAGGTAAGAAAATGAACAAATAAAAACTCACTCCTGCTTGCAGTAGTCAGAATTGGAACAGGTTGCCCATAGAAAGATCAAAACGGAGAGAGATCTGATTATTCCAAAACTAAGACAGAAATTCTGGTGATGACCAGATCTTTAGACTTTCCCTTCAATTGTGGGTTAACAGCCAAGGAAACCCAATGAACATGCATCACTGGGTAACAAGGATCATTGGGTAACCAGAAGCTGCTGTGACGCAGTAACTGGACGCAAATGCATTGGAATGGGACACATGAATGGCCTGACAAGTCCTCTGTGTCTCATCCATTTTGTTTTCAGCCCTGATAGCTCCTCTTATACTTGCTTTAGATACAAAAGGCTTCAGTAGTTTTTCCATAGTCCTGTTGGTCAGGTGGCACGGCTAGTTTAAGGAGGCTGCCTGTACAGTGAATTGAGGATGTGCTGGGGAGAGAAATCACTTCTCTCTGTAGCTTTATCTTTTGCTGCCGACAAACCCCATATTTTGAGCAGTCTTACCTAAGGCAATGACTTTTTACCAGGCACCCTATAGCCACGGGCAAAGGCCCCATCAGCTCAGAGCTGCACACAGGCCTAAGAGAAAGTGCTTCCTACCCCTTGTCCCCAGCATGCTAAGGATGCTACAGTTTTCAGTTCATCCCTCTGCCCCTGCCACAGCTCACTACATTCACAGCCTGCTTGCAACACTCACTGTCCCCTTTCATCATTGCTCGCTTCTTCACTGCTTATCCCCACATGCTCCTGAACCCCCCCACCCATGTCCCACTCAACTGCTCATCCCCCATGTCCCAGCCTCCCACACCTACCTTTTGTGCATCCAGCTCCCACCTATACATATTTCTCCATCCAGTATCTGAATCACCTCTTCAGCCTCCTTTCCCCATTAGCCACTTCCACTTTGTCTATCTGGCTGTTACTGCCACTCAATTCTCTTTCATATTTCCACTCTATCCACAGCAAGCACTGCCCAGGTCTGCAATAAATTTCAGCTAACCCATTTCTTCTTCCTTCCATCAATCTACCCTGATGCCTTTTATCAGTTTCCTCCCTAGGGAATTACTTGCCCTTTACTTGGCCCCTATAACACTGTTGGAGTAACTGTATTCCTATCAAGTCTACCCATCTATCTTCAGCATTTATGGTGCTCAGGTCATTACAGAGCATAGGCACCGCTACTTTTCCCAAGATCACCAATTACCATTGGAGCCACTTCCTTAAAACTCAACCCATTAATTAGATATTCTTACTAGTAGCCTCATCCCTTTCTCACTACCTCATATATACATTTCAATACCTTTACCAATCTATAAAAAAAGCAACAAGCCAGCAGGTTTGTAGGTACTTTCTGCTGGGCACAGCTGGACAGGCTGCCATGAGTAACAACGCTCCCCACCTGCTTTGCAGTTTGCCAGATCCCCAGGCCTGGTGCACAGCCCATAAAAATCAGTCCGTTGATTTGAGTGGTCAGTGAATAGGATCTGCTGTCTTATGTTTTTGTTTGTTAGAGCAGGCAAAAGCAACACAATTAAGAAAATATTCCTAAGATTTAGGAGAGGGTTGTTTTTTTTTTTGAACTGCTCATTTCATGGTGTACCATAACACATGGAGGTCATGGGCCCAACTCTAGAAAGTAGAAACCCCACAAATATTCCATACAGCACTCACTGGTGGAAAGAAACGCACACATTCACAGCCAGCAAGCAGCTAGCTTACCTCATCCATTACATCAATGGGCGTATTCCCATGTGTGCAGGAACCTTCTTAGGTAGATCTAAAACGAGACAGTGATTGATTATGGAAGGAACTGTTATATAACTTAGACATTATCTTGGTTTCCACAACCCTAATCACAAAGTTCCAAATGCATTCAAGTGACAAACCAATTTAAAAACAATTTGACTCCCAAGACAATCACAACGGGGAAAGACTTTAAACTGAGCAGGTATTACAATGCAATTAGCACAATTAACCCTTTGTCACAGCAGCAAATCAAGAGTTTCCACCTCTTAGTGTTTCTTTAAAACGTCTGCGATTGGAAAATTGACTTCCAGCAGGGAGGAGTTAACGCTATGGCAATCTCTTCCTTACAGATTTTTAACAGTCACCAGGTGGCAAAATCTATTTATACACCATATGTTTGTAATAGGATCTCAATTTGTAAGATACAACATTAAATTTCTTGAATGAATATACTGAACAGAATAGCATGACAACTGGAGCCGCAATAACGTGGTGAAACATATTAAAATCGGTGTTAATGTAATAATCAGCTGTGTTTTGTTCCATATGGCAATTTATGTTAACAGTTAAGCTAAACCCCATCTGTTTCTTCAAAAGCTGAATGTAATAAAAGAAGAAAGGTCACAAACATGAACTTCTGCCTCCAAGTCACACTGCGTGTATTTCATAATGAACGTATAGCTCACTGGTTTTCTATATGATGTGTGCCATGTTAAAAGGCAAGTTTTTTCCTTATGTAAAAAGTAACGGTTTTGGAGAGAATCTCACTCTCTATCTCCTAACTCATTGAAGAGCCTTGAGGTGGTGCACAGATGGCAGTAGAATGGTCAATGGCAACATAAAGAGCAGACCTAAATTCTTCCTGGGCAGAAGATCCTGTCATCTCAGGGTACACCTGATTCTGCAGCTATGACAAGACAAATGGTATATTCCACATATCTAACAGGTGAGCTTTGCTACCCTTCTGCTTGTACTGAAATGCGCTGACAGTACAGCAATGGAGTACATTTGTCTTTATCTTTGTAACAACTGACAAGATGCATGATTACCGCTGTAAGGGTATCAGGGATAAAAAAAAAAGGCCCTGTCCATGAGCCTAGTTATTAGTCACATGCTGAAATGCTGACCAAGTCTAGCAGAGCAGGAATTATCTGTAAAATTGCCTTCAAAGAACATTATCTCCCACCCTGCTTCCAATAAACAGATCAAACAGATCTCACCTGCACCAGCTTTTCATATTTTTTTTAGTGAGAATTTCTGGCAGTTTTGTAACTTAGCCAAGTTCAAACTATTAATGGCCACCTGAAATTCATCACATCTGTGGCTTTATTTCTTCAACCTTTGAGAAAAATCTAATTATTACTCTGATGGATTTTTATCAACATAAATGTCTCAGAAGAGTTGCTACCTGTGAATTTGCCCACTGTAGGGAAAAATATATATACTGTGTTTGTTTTTAATGGCAAACCTCTCCTGGGATAACTTCAAGGGAAATATAATTATTAGGCCCCATATTCAAACAGAGAATCCTCACTTGGGTATCTACCTTGCATCTTTTACTGCACTGAGATACATAACAAAAGGGTCTAGGTTGTCGGTTTTGTCATAAACGTGAAAAAGTTGAACACTTCTTGTGTCAGCCCTTTAAATAGTCCAGCATTCCTGAACCAACCTCGCTAAAGTGGATGAATTCCCCACTTGCTGCCTGGAAGTTAACCCAGAGTGTAACCTTTGTAACTTCTGTGAATACATTGATCTGTGAATATAATCCTGCCATTGATGAACAGATGCAGTGTCCTCTGCAACATGCAACAAATTAGTTGTGTAAACAGCTCTAGGTTTCCCATTTGGATCCAAGAGCTGAGATACAGAAAGGTAAAAGTTTGTGTAACCTGGGACACCACTGTTAGCTACACAAATAAAGAGGATTATGGGCATAGCTTATTCCTACCAATTGTAATTTAAGCTTCATGACTTGCCTCCCAGGGCACAGTAAAGGCAAATGTGGGTTTTTCCCTACCTACGAAAGCATACTTTTAGCTAAACCTTTTCTACCTGCAAGGAAATTACACATACAGCACAGCTAGCTAGCACACAGGCAGGAGATCCTTCTGTTCCTTCAAGGATGTGGATTATGAAAAGATCAAAGGTCTCTTGCAAGATCTCCCCCGAGAACCCCCGAAGCGAGGGTATGTGCTCCTCAGTGAAGACGGTCGGTGTAAACCTGCTCAGCTGCCCTGGCTATACAGCAGCTAACTGGACGTAGGAACACCAGCAGCCGCTGTTCAAGGCAGAGCATGGATGTGACATTTGAGTCTCCAAGACAGTGAATGTTGTTTTCAAGGTGTTTTCCCCCAACAGATGTTAGCAAAAGGCATAACTGGAAAAAAAAATCTTTCTGTCTTCAAAAAAGCTTAAAGTCTCAGCACTGCTCAGAGCCACGCTCACATAATTTTTCTTGCCTCCCTACCAAGCCTTGTTTTTCTGTTGCCTATACTCTCTGTAAGCTTCTTGGCCAAGTATTTTGTCCTTATATCTGCTTGGAAAAGCTATCAGTAGATTGTTTAACCAGGCAAACATGCAACTAATAAATAATAATCAATTTGGAAAGCAGGTCTTTAGACAGGTGGTAAAGAGTCATTTCTACCATGGGCAGGTATTACCCAAGGAGAGCTGTTGCGGCCTCTTTCCATATTCACAGTCCTGCGCTGTTCTTTTTATTTATGATAAAGTAAAACAAAAATTAATTTAGAGGGAAATGATATCACTTCTATGCCATTTAAATAGAGATATAAACCACAGAAGCCAAGATATGCAAGGACACAACTGTCATTTTTCCTGACACCATGCAGTCTGACACAGTGTCAGACTTAACTTTGAATTTCCTGGCTTTGGTGGGTTCTTGTTCTAACCCCAAGACATCATTTAAATGTAGTTTGTCATTTCTGAATATAACTGTAACTCTTATATTATCAATAATAATAGGGTACCTTCTGCTCCTTGGGGGCAAACTCTCAAACAAATGGCCTGTGAATCAATAAATACGTTAGTGTGGTGCAGCTGAATTTATTTATTCATGAGATGCTTATCTCTCTGTAAATTCCTTAGGAAATATCCTTAATCCTACCATACTGAATTGACTATTTATCAGTTTTAAATTGGACCTTATTAATTTTTTTCCATGCTGAAAAATGTCTCTCACGCAATATATCTTCGTACGGAATTAGATTTCTTTCTGTCTCCCTTTTCTCTCCCAGGGACTAAACTCAGTGGTTAAGAATGGGAAGTAACAGATGGCAACAAGCTCCCATATACAAATCTGCTGTGTCTGAGCGTCCTGTAAGCTCTCTTTGCAATCTACTCGCAGAAGCCTGTATGCCACAGCATAAGTACAGTCACATTTGGCTTCTCACTCATCAGTGACAGGCTGAGCTGTTTCTCCCTTTGTTTTATTGCCGGCTCATTGGCAGCTGTTGTAAGTAGAGATCAGCTCCATCACAACTGAGTGCAATTATATTTATAGGGTACAAAGGTACTTACAAACCCTTAAGCATAAAATTGAATTAGATGCTAAGGTTGTGATTCAGGTTTTACCTACTGACTGTGGCAGAAGATGTCTTCTCAAGTTCTAGAAACTAAGAAAACAATGTTCTGCTCTGGGTTCATTTGAATAATCTCACCACTCATTAAACACAGCTGCAAGGCAAGGAATGACAGAGTTCAAAGGCAAACCAGGGGAATATATTAGTAACAAAATTATTGTCAGAGCCTTTAGGTATGTTTCCCCAATATTCCTCAACATAATGCCATTAATTACAATAGGAACAATTTTGTCATTTGCAAACACTTGAAAAGGTTAGAAGAATACTCTGAGCCGATAGCCTAAATGTCTATTTTCAGAAACACTGTTGCTAGAGAATTTCAAAATGATTAACGGCCAAAAGAGGGGTTTGGTTTGGGTGTTTGTGGCCTATTTCATTTTATGTGATTGGTGAGCTGTAGAGCCCAGACAGCGTGTTCTTTTCTAAAAATGGCTGTTGATGTGATTTAAAATATATTGCCTAATCCTAATATTTTCAAGAGGCTACAGACTGCAGGAAAAAAACAGCACTCAGAGTTTCACACAAGGTTATGTTTTGCTTGTGTTTTTACATATTATTATCATCAAGCTACGTCTCCGGCCAAATGGCATCCACTGGCTCATCAGAAATGCACCATTCTCCGCCTTTTTGGCAAATGTTCCTTGATACACCTGTTAGGACAGGCAGCGAGCACAGCAATGGGGCAGTCTCTCTCAATTCAGTTCCTGTGATCGGAGGGTGCCAAAATGCTTCAGGGCTACCAAAGTGTTGACGTCTCCAGTGCAATTTTCATCACTCTCTTTGCTAAATAAAATAAGCTTTCCAATATGGCTCAGGAGATTGGAGTAGTCTTTTTTCTCCTCTGCAAATCAGAACTGCTGCCATTCTTTAATATTTATCAACCTGAATCCAGAGGGAAATATTCAGCCTCTCGTTTTCCAGAATACGTGTTTTTCCTCACCCAAAAAAGCTGCTGGATTCTATGAGGCAAAGAAATTCAAATGCGTTTGATTTGGGAGAAGGGGGATATTACGAGTGCTTGGAGGACTATGTGGCAAGTGGCCATTTTTCAGATCTGCTGCTGCAATCAGAAGCAGAGTGACTGGAAGGTATTTTCCGTGAAATACCTCTCTGGAGCTAAAGCCAGGGACTGGGGCATTGTTTGTGAAAACACTGTCATTTTTAAAGGAAATGTACTTGTTTACACATCATAAAAAGTTTAATAGATACTTCTCCTTTAGGGAGAAGTGCAGACAGCTAGAGCTGAAGAAAGTTGTTTTACGAATCCTTCAAGTGAGAAGGAGCACTGAAAACTAAAAGACTGTAAGTGCTACTTATGGAGTCTGTCACTTCTAACTTTTGTAAAACTCATAAAGGAAACGCTTCATATGGAGGAGATACAAGTACTCCCAACTAGACCTTGGCTTACACAGCACTTAGGCACCTGCTTATCTTTCAGCCCGTGAGTAGTAATGCTGACTTCCAAAGGACATGCTTACAGCTGAGCATGCTCTTCAGCCTGGACAGAGAAGAGGACCTGGCACAGTGGCAGCGTGCCACGCCATGCCATGCCGTGCCCTGCCGTGCATGCTGTGCCCCGACTCCCCTCCTTCTTCAGGCCAGAGAGCAAAGGGCCCTTCCAGGCACCGGGGTTATTCTGCAGAGGAGATCAGCGGGCACACAAATGAAGTTTGATCATATTCGCTGTTGATTTAAGTCTTGTTTTGGTCCTGCAGATACTTTGCTTAACCCTGCAAAGTCATTCACAGACAAGTTCGCAGGAGAAAGTCCTTTATTAACAAGAAGCCAACACCAGCTGTTTTAGCTTTCTGTGTGGGAACAAATGTCATGAAAAAGGAAAGAGAATACGCTTTTATTTTTTTTTCATGGGGAATTAAAAGCACTAAAAGCCATGGGCCTATCTCACTGCACAATTTAATTAGACTATTTTTCAGTGGTTTGTTTAGTTCTCTTATTTATATTTAATGTGGCTGCAAACAGCAAGCAAGGAGTTCGGTTCACCAGCGCAATGATGCATTATGCTAGCGACTAAACTCCCGAGACTTTGTGATCCTGGCATTTCTGGTCAGGTCAGCTCCTATTATTCAGTTTCTGGAGTCACATGTGAAGAATATTAGCATTTGTTCTTCTAGCGAGGGGGGGAAGAGCACACCACCAGCACACCGGTGGATGCTGTTGCTAGGCAGGAGCCAGAGTCCTGCAGTGGGGTCATGCTTACTCCCCCCACATGGTATCTGGTGTCATCACAAATTACTGCAGATGGATTGAAGAAAGCAGACCCGTATTCTCTGGAAGGACAGAGCATAAAGAGCGGATGGAAGAAATGCGGTGTTAAGAGCAGATTGTTGCCATTAGTCGGCAACGCTTGTCCCTAGCTGGTTCTGCTGGGAGGACAAACAGCACAAAAGGACAGACAGAGCTCATTGTGTCGACAGCCCTGAACAGCTCGATACCCCCTTTGGCCATGGGGAGAAAGTATTGAAACTGAAACATGCACCCAAGCATTCAGGTTTCCAATAAAAGAGAACTGCAGGTGGTGGGATTTGGAAATCCTTGCCCTCGTCATCCCTTATCCCTGTTAACCTGGTCTGCTGCCCTGGAGTTTATCTGAGCTCTGAGATCTCTTGAGACACCATACTCTAGGGTAATAGTTTCTACTTTCTCAGATAGAGAAGGCAGAGTTGCCTGGAGCATCTGCCAATAACACAGGAATGTAACAAGGGGAATTTACGTTTTGGTTTTCTGTGCCTTTCTTTTTAGCAACTTTTTTTTTTTTTTTAAATCAAGCTCTGATAATCCAGTGGATGAGGTACTGATTGATTTCATTTTCTCAAGTCGGTTATATTTTGCAATTTCTAGAGCACATTTCTGTGAGTACATATAACAAATATTGGATTTCATTTAACAGGAATGGATATTTTTAGCAATTTTTTTGAGGCTGTATAACAAAAAGGCAGGCTGACAATGCTGTGGCACCTTTGTCGGGGTTCTAGAAAATGAAAAAACCTATTGAGAAGTCTCAAGTATTAACTCACACTTCTAACTAATGTAAGAAATACGATTGGAATAGGATAATAAGAAAAAATTACTAACCATTTCTTATGCAGAAAAGTTTCAAAATCTTTGTCCCAGAAAAGAAATAACTCTCAGGGCCAATTAATAGTCCAATCAAGTTTTACGTGCTATTCCAGTCATATCATACAGCATTGGTATAATGGATTAGACTCTGAAAGAATGAAGGCAATAAAATCAGATAATCTAAACCAGCTCAACATGCACAGGGTTTTACATCCAAAACCAGTGTTGACATACTATATATACTTAGCTGGAAAGAAGGCAAGCAACTGAAGTCTACTGATGGTCTTGTGCTTGGAGAATTTTTTGCCCTCTCTACATATCTGAAAAATAACTATACTGGCTTTGAAATGAGTACATAAAAATAGAACGGTGGAAAAATCCATGGAAGAAACTCAAGCTGAACCTGAACGCTATTTTAAGCAGTGGGAGGCAAAAGTCTCTGCACGGAAAAAGCGCAAAAATTCTTAAGAAGGCTGATGAATATCTTGGTGGTGCTTAAGAACAAACTATGTAGAACTGTCAGGTGGAGTCAATGCAATACTTTCATAAAATTAGCATGACATTTTAAAAACTAATAAAACCACAAACCGATTCAAGGCTTATAATGTGTTCTGGGGTTAGCATGCATGTTGCGAGCAATTGGTAAATGCTGGCCTAAGGTGTGCCTGGTGTGGGGTATAGCCAAGGAGGCTGTACCCTGTGTTGGGACTTGTTTCCTGACTATCTCCCTAAGGAGGTGAAGTGTTGAACACACAGCCTTGCCCCTTGAGCAAAGAATGGAAAAATGAAAATCATTGACCATGTGGAACTCCACCTTGGGATTAGACATGCCAGTCAAACCTAGGAAACTACACAACATATCTACTGGATCTGAATGCCCCAGAATCACACATACAGAGCTTGGCATTGCTTGTCTGGAGAGGACCATCCAGCAGAAAAGGAAGAAGATTAATTCAGATCCTATGGGTGTTTTAATATGAAAATGAAGAGAAAAGAAGAGAAAATACTCAAGAGGTGCTCAGAAATTTCTTAGGACTCTGCCTAAGAGTCTGAAGAGCCATCACAATTATTCATCCCCTTCTGTCTGTATCCAGAGTTTCCAAAAAAGCTGTTATTGAAACATGACCTTGACTTCTGTGTATGTAATCAGTTCCAAGTTCAGGGCAAAAGATTGCCGTTTCACAGAAATCCATGAGATTATATATGAAAGCACATGATAACAATAATGATAGCAAAACCAATGAAAAATTCCCTGCACTGGAAATGCAGACAGACAGACAGACTATACTTTGCATACAGCATTTGCATAAAAGGATTGCTTCACTTCATGGCTTTACAGTGGCTATGGAGCAACCCTATGTAACTTTTTAGCAGCATCAGCAGTGCTGAGTGACGTGTTAAGATGGTTTATGTTACACAGCTGAAATGACAGAAGTCTAGAGATGCGGTCTGCAGTAAGCCAGGCTGGATTGCAGCCAGGACACTCAGCTAAGTAACGCTACTGGAAGCTCATGAAAAGCAGTCTTGGGATCTTTAATGACCGCAGAGGAGCAAGCTAACTGCTTTGCAACTCATCTGAAAAACAGTTCATCATCACAGTGGAGACATTCATGGCTAAGGCACTGCTGGGCAGTTGGGAGGTCTGGGTTTAACTCCACACTCTGCCACATGCTTCCCATGCAACAGTGGGGAGGTAAGTCCATCTCTCCATGACTCTGCTTCCCCCACAACACATGTGGCAGCAACCAGCTTCCATTTCCTCCAGCCTTTGCCTACTTTGTCAAACAAGCAGAAAATGGGATGTGATGTGGTGTTTTTGTACACATCCATCCCAATGTGGCCCTACCCTTGGTGGGGGCTGTCCCTGCTCTGGGAAACCACCTTCTGAGGCTGGGGCAATGTGGTTGGACTGAGCACCATGTCCTGTGCATGTGGGAGCACACATGGTAGAAAGTGACAGGTAGCCCGGAGGGTACCTGCAGGGGTGATCCTGACAAGGAAAGTCCTGGTGGAGGCTGGAGCTCTGCACTGATGTCTATTCCTGAAAGCAGGTCCCATGTCAGGCACACTTCAGTAGAAGACCCAGGCTCCACAGCTGTTGGTGAGGCTCAAAAGCAGGACAGATGCCTCAGCACTATAATGCAAACATGTGAGGAAGAAATACCACCATGAAAGAGTGTGAGGCCAAGGACAAAAATAAGTGACATTTGACAGGCCTGGTCTGGCAGCATGGGCAAGAGCAAGAGTAGCCAGATGTTAGAACAAGGGCTTGTGAAGGACAAGTCAGAAATACTGAGGGACTTGCTGCTAGACATATTAATCTGGAATTAAATAATGTTATGTATTTCAAAGGAGGCATAATAAAATCCCCAGATACATTACTGTAAATCATCTAATTTTAACCCCCTAAAATATTCATATTTCTAAAGTAGTTTGATATTTAAGTCTAGAGATAGGGCATTCAAAGATTTAATTTAATTAGCTATAGAATTATAGGCATTTAGTCTAAATCAAGAAAGACAGCTGTAGTTGTTGCCTAAGAATAACATATAAGACTTCAAACTCATTCAGACTAAAATTACCTAATCACAAACTGGCAGCAAGCTTTTGAAATAGGTACTACTATATGATCTGAGATATGGAAGAAAATACTTCAGAATTAATCATATTAAATAATAAACTCAGCAGATTAAGGAAAAGAAAATGTGAATAAGCAGACACTGTTAGGAAACTGAAAACAAAAAAGACAGTGGACCAGAAGGACCAAGAAGCTGTTCCACACAAATTCTTTATCAGTGGAAATGCAGCCAACCAAACTGTTACATAAATCTGAATTGGTATGCTAAGATGATACAGACAGAGAAGCATAGCTATCCGAGTTCCAATAATTAATATCATTAACATAAAGGAAAACTGATTGGGTTATTTCTAACAACTGTTTGAAACCTTTGAATAAAGAAACTCTGAAACGACAAGCATCTACAGAAGCATATTCGCAAGGTCAAATAGTAATAGTTGTTATAGTAATATAATGAATTAAATGAATGGTTATTTCTCTGTTACAAGAACAATATCTGACAGATATATCAATACTTCTCTCAATTTATATGAGCAGATGAAATATTTAAGCTAGACATTGAACATGTTCATCTGTACCTTTTCATTCATGGAAAAGGGTCATTCTGAAAGAAAATTAGACAGTCTATGCAAAAAAAAGCAAGCTAGAGAAACCAAAAAGCCAGTTTAAAACCAAGCTCCACAGTTTTGAGAAGAAACATATTAAATAATGGCAAGTACATGTGTTCAGACAGCGTTATGTGACAAACTGCCAGACGGGAACCCTCGAGGGCACAAAGGAAGTGTCTTGGGATCCTGCTTCTTCTTTTGTGTCCAGGTATATGGATCTGAGCTGAGAGTGAAGTCAGTCTTTAAAAGCTCTATTAAAATTTCTGCATTAGTTTTCCCTGTCCTGCTTGGAATTCTCCATTTTGGTGAGCATTCAAAGCAAAGTAAGGCATAAAGTCAGAAAAATGGCAAAATTTGGGTAGCAATCGGAACAGAAGAACAAATGGATGGACTCTGGAGCAAGAGCTATTTCAGAAAACTGGACTTGGAGAGAAGAGCTGACTTCTGTGGGACAGCAATAGATAAATGATCTGTGGGCCAGGAAGTTGTAGACATATCTCCTTATACATTTTATACAGAAAGGCAGGGATACCTGTGGTGTCTAGTGGAAAGGTCACTGAAGCCAATGGCTGTATGTCTAGATTCCCTCTCAAGTCAATGGAGTGAATAAGCACTCCAAGAGTAACTTCATTTCATCCTAATGTAGGTGACTGGAAATAGGTCAGATTATTCACACTTTAAAAACTGCTTATTTCATTCATGTGGATAAAAGAGATCTGGCTGATACAGTCTACGTGGATTTCCAAGAGACATTTAGCAAGGTCCTTCTACAAAGGCTCCCAAAGTAACTAAACAGGCATAGGACAAAAAGGAAGGTTGTTGCATGAATAAATAATTGATTAAACAATTGGAAGAAAGGGTAAGAGTAAATGGCCAATTTTCACAGTGGAGGGAGGTCACCAATGGAGTCCCACAGGGACTGTGCTGGGACTCATGCTGTTTAACATATTCTTAAATGCTGTGAAACAGAGGGTGGGCGGTGAATTCACAAAGTTTACTGAGAATATTGGGTTATTCAGGGTAGGAAAGTGGAAGACCCAGGGTGGAAAACTGTATAAGGACCTCTAAAAGCTGAATGACTGGACATCAGAACTCAATGTAGAGAACTGTACAATGAGGAAAATGAGGAAAAACTTCTGATATACAACCGTGCAATTTTATCTGATATTGCCATTCAGGACCAAGATCCTAGGCTTCTAATGGATAAGTAGGAAATTCCTTGAAATTTTTGGCAACGTGTGGAGTTATGGTTAAAAAAAAAAAAAGCCAACATAAAGAATTATCAGGAAAAGAACACAGAACAAACCAGAAAACATTATACTTTGAAAAGCAATGACTGAGGGACATATATAATAGAAGATTATGAAATAGTGAAGGGCAGGGAGATACCAGCCAGAAAAGAAGTATTTGCCATCTTTTCCTATACAAGAACAGGAAAACATCAATTGGTACTAGGAGGTGGTAGGTTCACAAAAAAAATGAAAGCAAGTTGTTCTTCACACAGCTTATACTTCTGCTGCAGAATTTCTTGCTTCACATTGTTGGGAATTTGCACAGAAGTTTACATAGATTCAAAAAGCAACCAGTCTAGTTAAGAGAAGAAAAATTGTTCAAGGGTAATTAAATGCAAAATAAATAAATAAATAAACCCCTCCCCCCCGCCCCCCCAATATGTTGGTTTAGGAAACCACTGACCTGCAACTTGTAGGACACTTGGAGAATGTTTCAGTATTATCATAGATGGCCAACAGCTTTTCAAACTCATCCTTTGGCATCTGCTGTCAACCATTGCCAGGGGTAAGATACTGGGTTGGATAAACCTCTGCTCAACCCAGTCTGGCTGCTCTTATATTATTTAATGTGAATACAGGGACATTCTTGACAAACCTTTGTCTTTTGTGCCACAGAGATTTCCATGCTCAGTGCTAGAGTTATAAAAGTACATCTCAAATGTGAAATAGAAAACTGAGTAATTTCAAAGAAGGACAAAATGCAGAACAGAACAAAATGAAACAAAAAGCCAAAGAAAAGTATGTGGAAGAACAAGCACACACATTGCCGTAATGGTTACCACATCTGCAAAACATGCGAGTTGAAAAACAGAGAGAAACTGAGAGTGACAATGCAATGAGTCCTTTAAAAGAAATAATAAGCTCAGACTGGGCTGCACAGAAACTAGTTCCCTTGACTACCGGAGACTTTTGGAATGGAAAAAACCCAGAGGTGACTGAGAGAATGAGCAAGTGCAGAAAGAGGGGAAAACAGACTCCAATTAAAATGCACCAAGAGAAAGAAAAAGATTCATGAGGACACCTCAGATGGCGTTATGCAAAAGACTGGGCAACAATCAGACTTTATTGGGCCAACATGAATGCACAGACAGTAAAAATGGTCAGAAATCATTGCCACTGTGCAAAGTATCAGAGACAGAAGCACCAGGAGGCTATGACAATTTGTGATGCACCCAGCAGAGCTTGGCAGCAACTGGCAATTGATGTATTTGAACATGGAGGAAACCACCGCCCGCTGATAATTGATTATTACAGTTGTTCTTTTGAAACTAACAGAAGTAAGCAACACATTAGCCAGCACTCTAGTGAATCACACTGAGGTAATAGTCACCAAACACTGTATTTGTGATGAGCTCATTTGAGATAATGGGTCACCATACACTTTGGAGGAATTTTGAAGATTTGTAAAGTACTGGGGCTTCAAATGCAGCTGGTAGTTCTTATTACTGATAGCGTAATGGGCTGGCCAACACTTACAAATAACCAAACAGATACTAATGCGGACAAGACCTTCCTTTAGGTTTACTGACAAGCCCGTATGGAATCAGATGCTTTACTGGCTGAGATGCTAATAAGCTGAAAACTCTACTCATAAGTCCCATGGCATGCCCCTTCTACAGCCCAGAGCTGCAAACAACAGCCAAATAGGACAGAGGGGAGCAGAGAAGGGAAGGAGGCAGCAAGCCCAGCATGATCATTCAAGAAGCTATAACACAGTTCTAGGTAACTCAGAGATAATGACATGGGTGGTGGTATCCTTGTGTGGAAACTGTACCTGTGGAACAATTTACTTTATCTGCAATACATGTAGAAAATGGAGAGAACCGAGATTAACCTCAGGTGTTAGAAGACAGCTTTGGCCATGCAACTAATCTTCTCCCCCACTAAAAATCTGATTCACGATGTGAAACAGCATCTGAGAGAACCACCAACTACAATCCCACCATGACTTTAATGCCACTTGCTGTGCAGAAGAGAGATGACTCAGGCCTGAACATCAAGTGATACTTGAACTATACTATGCCACTCAAAAAGTTCAAGCGCAAAGAGCTGACGTCCTAATGCTGTGATTACACAGAAACATTGGTAAGAGCATCTCCAGTTTTATGTTGCTTTCATGTACCATTAGGTAACCGGTGCAACATCATTTACAGAAAGGCTCTTAAAATGACTCCAGGAGATTGTTTCCTGCTCACTCGCTCTGCATGGGTGCCGAGTTCAGATGCTGAGAGCAAAGAGTGTTTTTGAAAAGCCCAAATAAAAAAAGCCTGTTTAAGTTCACGTGTGGAGTGTCATTCAAGTGAACAGTCCAAATAAGACAAAATAAAGGTCAAATAAATAAAAATGAACAGTTACGTCCAAAATAAAAATTCACACCTGTGCTGTGGAAGGGTTGGGGAAGATTTGTATGGCTGAGGTGGATGAGAGGAAAGCCTCTGTGATACTGCAGCCGTGTCATAGATATTCCCTCATACAAATACTGCCTCAACTAAGAAGATAAACTAAGGACATTTTGAATGTTACAAAGCAATGCATTCAGGTAGGAAGGTGATTACAATCCTCAGTATAATGGTTTACTGGAAGAGTAAGTCCCTTCCAATGCAGGAGTAGGTTCCTTCCCATGCCCATAGCACTGTCTCTGGGAGCAATCTGGCTGATAAACCACTAGGTATGTGAGCTGAATGGCTCTTTTGATTCCCCTATCTCAGCTAAATATCCACTGAACACAGCAGGAGCTTAGACATTCAGAGCAGATGAAGACACACTTACACATAGCCACCTAAATTTAGGCATCTTAAACTGAATGTCATGCACCGTGACTATTTCTCTTCTCCTTTGTGGCTGTCCTTATTCTCTTGCCCTTATTCATCCTAGTTAAAAAAGAGAAAAATTATAATTAATGTAAATTATCAAATGTTGACTCTTGTTTGTTTGTACGGTCTATCTCCAGTCCCCTTGCCTCTGTCTGACTGGAAAAGCTAGGGGTAGTTTCTTTTTTATGCTTGCCAGAATCTAGCATAATGGGATCCAGGAACAAACTGGCTTTTTGGACTATATCACAATATAAGTTTATATTGCTGATCTTAAGCTACTGGTTACATATTAGATCCTACATGATGTCAGAATAGCAGAACTTGGCTCTTCATGATGTGTATACTTAGAATTGCAGTGTGACATCTTCACCTGGCAAATGTCAGACTGGAGAATATGAAGCCAATCATATATATATGTATATATACAGACACACACATATATATGTAAATGAAGTGTGATTGTGTTTATCAAATTTCTGTTCTTCTTCATTACAAAGTAATCATCCATATTTTACATAAACAGCTGCAATCACATTAAGTTTTTTGAAAACAGTATGGTCAATTAATTTTAATTAACTGTAATAAGTTTTCCCGTTGTTATTTTCTTTTCCTAATAACCTCTTGTTCTCCCAGCCTTCTTTAGCCCTCAGGATTTTCTTTAGTTTTCTATTCAAATACTGATGAAACTTAAGCCTGGTTAGTTTTCACATCTGACAAGATCATAACTTGATGTGTACTGTTATCCATTAAAAATCACTTAAGGCAATCGCTGTTACCACTGTAACATGATAAACCTGACAATAGACTGTTAGTTCAGAAGAACCCAGTAATTTCATTTATTTCCCATTCCTCAAAACATCTGCAGTGACGTGAAAGAAATGTCAAGTTAAAAATAACAATTCATGGGTCATGGTATCAACTGTGGTTTCATTACATTGTGTCTGTGAGCAGACGAAAGCTGCTCTGGCATTCAGACTTCAGGTGAGCTGGTAAGTGAAGAAAGGCTTAATCTATTCCATTTTAAGATTATCAATTATTCAAATACCTACAAAGAGTCTCCATTTTCCTCACGTTCCTAAAATGAGAACACAAGATGGTCTGCACAATGGGGGGCAGGCAAATGCTGGTGGGCTCTGCTTGCAGTCTGAGCCTCCAGGGTCTCCATTAACCCAGAGCGGGATGCTGGGAGCCTGTGGCTACTGTGGCACTGAAGGCGGCTAGCCAGCCAGCTGGGAAAGCTGGGACAGGGGCTCAGCCTCGCTATTGTGCCAGAGTGGCTTCCTGCATTTTGTATGGGAACCGTGTTGCACCCCGCAGACAAACCTTGCCTGTGTCTGCCTGCACTCTCCTGTGATGGTGTGCCTTAGCCTTGGGAGAACTGCTGTTTAAAGGAAAGATTCTCTAGGTCCCTTCTAAACATCTTGCTCCCTATGCTGAAAGTCAATTATTACAAAGCAACTACCTTATCACTTAGAAAAATTAATATATGAATACAAATTGAAAGAGCTGGCTATCTGACACAAACCCAGCAAAGGAAAGTACAGGTAACACCTTCCCCTGTCTACGCATTTATGGCAGTTGTATTGCAATATCTAGGACTGACAGGACCTGGTAAGCTCATGTTCTGCTCTGACACACCTGTGTTAAGAAAGATAGTGAAGTTTTATCCTTATTTCAGAACTACATTGCTTTAAACTAGCAAACCTTCAGGGCTGGCCTTACTTTTAGGGAACAAAAATTTCTTAGTCCTAAGTAAGACAGACAAAGCTGAAATCTAGCAGAATGGTATTTCAAGACATCCCTTGCTTTAAGCTATCTGCAAGAAAAATGAAGCGTAAATACAAGAGTGATACAAGTACTTTAGAAATCCCCATACAACAAGGGACAGACACTCAGAGATATGGACGCTTATAGGTGCCATTTCAGAATGTATCCACCTAATGTCACTGCCCAGCATTTGGGAAGAACGGTTCTTATACATAAGAATGACACAGGTAATAAAAATTTAAAACATTCACAAGCAGAGTAAATCCATGGATGAAGAAGCATTTCACCAGGGTTAATTTTTTTTTCCTGAAAGCATCATGTCTGCAGCTAGTGGTTGAGTTCATGCACAAATTAAGTTTACAGATTTCATAAAGCAATTCATTCTGCTTGAATGTAATAGCAGTAATTTTTCATGTAAGTCAGCAAAATACAATCCATAAAGGAAAAATACTGCCATTATTTTAAACTCTATTGTTCTTATTCAATCCAAATGTGAACTGAAGCTAAATAATTTACTGAGTAAATTTCATTTTTAATTTTATGCTATTCCAAAAGAAAAGAGAATGAATGAGAGAGAGAGAGGGAAGCTTCAAAGCTTTAAATCCTTGTATCCTAATGTCTCAACAGTAAAATAATCTAAGGAGCGTGCTTCAGCAAAAATGATTGCTGGGATCTATAATAGGATTGTTATAACTCAATAGTGTTTTATAAATTTTTGATTCACTCCGAGTTTTTGACAGCTTGCCAAGTTCCAGTTTTTATCTGATCATCTTTGCATTAATAATACATTACAATAAGTTTCTCTGAAAAGTGGCCACTTTTTTCTACTGAATACTTTGCTTTTGCCAGCAAAATATTGACTTGGGTTTATAATCAATTCCTGTTTGGCTTGATCCTGCTTAGCATGAAACTAAAATATTTGCTGCTAGACAGCTGCCAATACAAATGTCATCATTGTTCTACTCTAACAAATTCCATCAGTTGCTAAATGATCTTGCAGGCTGCAATATGTAACGGACTGAAGCCCAGAGCTTCAAAGACACCAGGATGTGAGTAGTTGTACTTACATGTGACTCCCGTCTCCCTGCCCCAGAAACGCTTCCTCCCGGCAACAGCATCCATTTCCATACAGTCAGCCTCTGAGTCACCTGTGGTTTGCTCACTGTCTAGATTCAATCAAGGCAAAAATACTGAATAGAAGACAAAAATGTCAAAAATTATTTTAGTCACCTTCCCCCACCTTCTCAGACATGAATGAAATTTGATTTTCTAGAAAAAAAAATTAGAAAAAGGACTTATTTCTCAAGAAATATTTCAGAAAAAAGTTTTCAGCTAGGTGCAATTCATATATCCTTATCTTCCTACAAAATTATAATATTTATGTACAGATTAATTATGCTTGAGTGGTATCAGGAAACAAAATAGTCTGAGGAATACTACTGTTTAACCTAACTCAGTTAACTTACTTCCTGAAGGCTTAATACTAATTACCTCTTCGTTTGTGTTAGCATGCCATCTAGAAAGCCCCACCAGGTTCTGGCATGTCAACCTCGGTCCCTGAGCTTCCCTTCTGGGGAATGGAGACAGAAGTCCTGCAATTCTCTCTTTCTGCCTTCGAAGTTGACAGCACAGCTCTCTGAAAAGTCCAAGATCAGCACTGAGCCAAAGGTCTACACTGCTGGCAAGAGATTACTTTGCCACATCATCCGACCAGCAAAGACAAGCATGCACACCTCTAGAAACTCCATGATGCTCATGGATAGCGTGTACTCTTGGAACAGGGGAAACGTTGCTGCATCCTCAGCTACCCCGTTGTTAATAAGGGTGATGCGAGTGACTTTTCTCAAGCCCCAAGATGAAGACTGCAGAGAGTGAGAACCTACCTGGAGAATACAAACGTTGGAGTCTGGCCTAAACGAAGCTGTGCTGAGGTCCATCTGTCTGAAAGGCAAAACAAGCGTGCAGAAGTGGCACAGGCACAGAACGAATGCCAAACATCCTACCTGATCCTCACAGTGCCGTCTTTCCCGCTGTAGATCTCACTTTGACAAGGTTAAATGCTCTGATGCTCTGGCACCTTGTGTGCATCTGCAGTTGACATCATGTGTTGTTCAGTTCATGCCCAACTTAGATATCCAGAAAAAGTGAGGAAATGAAAAACAGGCATGTGCAGGCACTACAAACCAAGAGATTTTGAATGTCAAGGGATGCCTTAGAATTTCATAAAGTCACTCCTGATGTCCAGCCATTGTTTGTAATTAATTATTACCTTCAGGGTGTCCTTTTCAAAAAAAAAAAGATAACATGAAAATATGAGTTTACATTTAAACACAATTACACATTATATTTATTGCTTAATATAGTAAATTTCTCCTCTCCCCCAGGCAACAGGCAGTTGCTCTGAGAAATACAATATATATGTGAGCCGCTAAACTGTGCAGGTCCTTTAAAGCACTACATACATCTATAGTGTCCCAGTAGCAATGACACTGCAAATTGTAATGTAACAATATGCCCTTTGTGAAAGTCATCTTCCTAG
Organism: Balaeniceps rex; assembly: GCA_013401315.1. Lineage (NCBI taxonomy): Eukaryota > Metazoa > Chordata > Aves > Pelecaniformes > Balaenicipitidae > Balaeniceps > Balaeniceps rex. The sequence continues at coordinate 53,590 of VYZW01043767.1, forward strand.
GTCTGGTCGTTACACAGGTACTTTCAGAAATACGTTTCATCTTTCCAAAACTTTAAATCCCTTTCAGAAAAACATGTGAGATTTTGTCTCTGAAAACTGTAGGGCTTATCTATGGCAGTCCTGTGGCACATGAGAGAACAGTGCCCCAAGTCTCAGTGTTAGTGATCTCAGAGAATAAACTCCCTTTATATAGTTTCATCTCACTTGGGGCAAACAAGGAAGACAAGAATGTGAGTTTGCTGCAGCTGCTATCTCCTGCCTGGAAGTGGCTGTCAATCAGCTTGAAAGGAAAGGAAGATGCATCCCTCTCATATCGAGACACAAAGAACTGAATATAGTGGGAGCCCACTAAATCAAGATGGTAAAAAGCATCATTTGGAATTAAAATTGGAAACAGCTGGGCACTAACCTTCTTTGACGACTGTGATTAATCAATATGTCTGTGATGAATCAATTAACAGTTGATAGCTGGTATATCTATTATGAAAGTCAAACAACAGAAACAAAATTCAGTTGAAATAAATAAGCCTGTACATATACATCAGTGAAAAAAATTGCTCTGGAATACGGCAAAACCAGTGCTCATTATTTTTAATGTATGCTTTCCGTTTGCTAGAGGTGGGCTTCCCAGTCCTCAGGTTGGGTGAAGGTGGCAGATGGATGGTGCTGCAGAGAATGCTGAACACATGTGAATGACACATGGGACGGAGTTAAAAATTACCTTTTGTCTCACCAAACAATAAAAAGATGACAGTTTCAGATTCACTCACATCAATGTCTTTTTGCAAATCCACAACAGCAACTCCATCACTGATACAGTGTATAATGCTCCCCATTCCAATACAGGCAAGCATAACCTACATGGCAGCAAAGGAAGTCTGGAAGCAAGAAATGCCATCCTGATTTCCCTTCTGACAGTATAATTTGTATTTTTCAGATTTGAAAGAGTCAGTAAATTCACTGAGAAAATGGATGGGAAAGAAAAAGTTAAAACTCTTTCTCACTGTCATGCACATACAAAATGAGAAATATCAATCCAATGCAATCAAGCACATGGAAAACAATTTTATTGTTTATACAATAAAAGTAAATAAGTAAGTTCATTCAGCCCTGGCTTTCCAAACTCTGATTTGTCATACTTTCTTCCAATAGGAAGGATTATTTGGTTTTGGCTTTACTTTCCACTGAAACATCAAAAGATGCAGCTGATTGGTGTCCCTTTGCCTGTGAACTCTCATCATGGCTTGAGCTGAGCTAGAAGGTTCGTACTTTGCATTTTGTTGCAGAGAGGTACCCTTTTGGTTTCACCACAGTGAAGAAAAATGACCAGAAATACCACCAGGATGCAAAAATGCATCAAATATTAGCTGGAAATATATAAGCAGGAGTCACTAATAAGAACAACACTGGTAATTACTTCATCACTTTGCCAAAGGAGAAAGATGTTTTCTGCTTTGAGTGTTGTTTTTA